>DF240327.1:19713-43504 GCA_000507305.1 Breviolum minutum Mf 1.05b.01 | reverse complement strand
TTGTTGTTGTTGCTGTTGCTGTTGCTGTTGCTGTTGTTGTTGTTGTTGTTGTTGCTGTTGCTGTTGCTGTTGTTGTTGTTGTTGTTGTTGCTGTTGCTGTTGTTGTTGTTGTTGTTGTTTACTTAGGTATATGAAGGAGGTATTTGTAACATTGGAAAGGTTTCAAATATTTTTTATTTTCACCCGTATTTGGGGAAGATTCCCATTTTGACCAATATTTTTCAAATGGGTTGAAACCACCAACTAGGACAGTGTTGCAGATACCAATCTGTTCATCACTGAAGCCTTGCTAGGTTAGATCCCAGTTGTGATCAACAGTCAGGCGCAGTGGACTGGCAGGTTCCTTGGTAAATCGTTGAACTCGTTTGGAATCCATGTTTTCTTTTTGTGAGAACAGATGTGTTTTCTTTGAAGCCTGGCATTTTGGTTTTGATGGTCCAGTGAGATATGAATTTGGAAGAACATCATGCATTCATTTAGTGTGGATGAGAGTGGAATGACATGGGATATAAATATGATAAACCTTTGCTTTCCGCTGTTCCATTTCACAGTTTCCAACGATGGAATGACGTTGACATCAACGATGCATTCCAACAGTTTCGAAGGGGTGAAAGTTTGAACCTCCAAAGTGAAGCTTGGAAAATTTCAGCGGGTCGAAAAAGGTGTGTTTGATAATGATCCCCAGTGTTGAAATGAAAACCTGGGGATCCGGCAGCTGTGCGTCCCGCTAGTTGCGTGGGACCCCACGAAGAATGGACAGTTTGACAGCGCTTGGAAAGCAAAGTAAAATGCAAAGCATCCCGCAAACAAATGGAAAGATACAATACAAAGATGGGAACCAAAAGAGAAACACCAAACATACTTTCACACAAACACAAATTGTCCAAAAGGGTAGTACCTAGATGCAACAAGTAAGATCAAGGTCCTCGATGCAGGATGGGGATGACCCACATATATGTGAAGGCACCGGACGCTGGGTCCCAGCGCGAACAATACACGTACCAAACGAACGAGCCAAACGAACGAACGCCATCATCATGAACGACCTGCAAGGGCAAATGAATCGCCGAAGTTGGGAAGGCTGCAGTCTTCAAAAGATCTTGGCCTTTACTGGGTGGCGAACTGCCAGAAAAGGATTCGATAAGGAGTCCCATTGTACCGGTAAAAAGCACTTGGAAGTACGTGGAACGAAATGGCAAGAGCTGGTTCCTTTGGCAAACTTGCGATTCGCACAATCCCTAAGGACTCATGGCTGTGCACCAAAAAATCTGTGTGAAGGCATGTTTATATTTGATTATTATTTGATGCAACTTTTTGGCGCATGAGAATAAGAAGCGGAAATGCGAGGGCAAAACGCTACGATCGCTACAATGACCACAACCACAATTGCGCGACGTTGCAGGACCACCATGGCCGCCACCACTGCCACCGCCACCTCTAAACCCACCACCGCCAACCAGCAACAGCATGCAACAGTAACAAGAACATACAATAATAGCGGCAGCAGCAACCGCAACAGAAACATGAAAAGCAACTGCAACTGCGGCAACAACTGCAACAGCAGCAGCAACAGCAGTAACAGAAACTGCAGCAGCAACTACAACAGAAACCGCAACAGCAACAGCAATAGCAACCACAACAGCAACCGTCCAGGCAACAGACAGCACGCAACAGCAGCAGCAGCAATAACAAGTGCAACAGCAGGAGCAGCAACACCATGCGATGCCAAATGTACGAGTAAGCAGTGGGCGCCAGCAAAATCCGGACAGGCTTGCCTTCTGCGGGACAACGAAATGGTCCATGTGAATGGCGGGGCTCAAAAGATCTCAAACGAACGAGCTTAACACAGAGTAAAGTAAGACTCGCGAACCGATAGCAGAACCCTTGCATGGGGTACGTTCGTATGTTGCAGGCGCGGTAATGGACAAAAGACAAAACGGAGCTACAGCTGGTCAGATGCGAGTGAAGGTTCCTGCGAAAAGCTTGCTCCCAAATCATACAAAAACAAATTCGAATCGGAAGTGGAGCGGTATATTTTAAAGCCTTATTTTGTGTTATCAACTTTAATTGCTTATTATGACATACATCATCGATCAGAGTTTCTTGAAGTGCATCGTCGACGTGGACGGGGCGTTTCCCGCCTCCAGGCGTTGTGTTGTGTTTCGGTCCGTTGAGTCGAAAGTCGCAAAGCTTGTCCGTGTTAGTTGGCAACTGCACGTCATGGTCGAAGACTTTTCCGGAATTTTTCTGAGGTTTGCTTGGGCAACCTCCCCACAAACAGTTGTTCGTCCACCTATGGCTGATACAGTGCTGGTCCATTTCTGTGGGCTGGCTGAAGTGGTTTCTTTCGTGTATCTTTTTTTTAAAAGGATGCATAATATACAGCTCGCCATGAGTTGTTTTGGTACCTGTACCTGAAAAGGGACACCACGTTCGGCCTGCAGTTTCGACGAAACTATCTTCTCGCACGCAATGTGGCAATGTGGCAATGTGGCAGGTGCAGCAGCTATATAATTGTGAAAGATTGCTTTGTGTTTGCCCACGCAGAAGCTGGTTTGCTTTTGGGGCATGGTTAAACCCAATTTGTTTTGACTTGACTCGGATATCGCTGCTGCAGCTCAGACATCCAATCGCATCCAATCGCAAGACGACCCTGACGTCCAAACGTTGAACGTTGGGCTGGCATTGTTCCAAAGATTCCTCAATGTGTTGAAGCATCAAAATCTGCAAACAAAACGCATCAAGATGCCCTGAAACATTCTGAAACCACCTCCTCGCACAAAACTCCATCTCACCCCCACCTCCATACTGACTTTGGTCTAGAAATAACCTTCCGCGAGGCTGACGACTACCGCAGCTCGGATGTACATGAGGTGGATCTTGAAGGCGACGGATCGGAAATCCGGTCTAGTCGACCGTCAGGCAGTTAACACTTTGCCGAATCAACGCACGAAATTGTCGAGGAAAACAATCCAGCGTTCGAAATCCAGCGCCGCAGATTTAACAGCAGGCGAAACGTTTTCGAAACTGCGGGCATGGAGAAGAGCCGCTGTTGATATTTTCTCCACGGAATATTTGAGCTCGGCTTTGTACTCGCATAAGATCATGCCGCAAGGAGGATTCCCAACAATGTGTTCAGGAAACGCTACAATTTCAGGCAGCAATCGGCGGCATTCAAGGTCAATCTTATCAAGTTTCGCGGTGTGTGCCTTCATCGGACGAGTGGCGAGAAGACGTCGGCAAGAAGGGAGGGTCTAGATGCCTAGCTTATGCGATGCCAAATAGAGGTACGATGGCAGGCTTACATTTAGCAGCCGCTCATGAAATCATCAGTGGATCAGCCTGGGACCAACCTCCGTCCAAATGTCACCATAGGATGGCTGCAAGGCGCTGCAAATCGTTACTACCGAAGCTTCGAAGCCGAACTGCGATCCAACTTGGTTCCCTCGAGCCAAGCACTCTTGGGAGCCCTTGCCAAAATTACGCCGACCGCCGCGTAGACGGGATCCTACGGCCCCTGTAAATTGTCCGGCCCATATGCGTGGTTGCCCTTGTGCCCTTTGGCCAGACTAGAGGGTAGTGTCGACGGCAACTTGCGTGCCCCACCGTATAGTGAGTCCATCGGGAATCATCTCTATGACTCGGGCTCCGGCCTGCGTCCGTCGCCGCATCGAAAGATCCTTTCCCGAGGCCAAAACGCGACACTCACAGCAGCTGTCGTTTCACCATAGACTGCTCGCATCAGCTGCGGGCACGCATGCATTCGCAGCCAGCCCTGTGGCCCAAGACTACTCTAGCCACTCCATGGTGGAAGGGAATAAAATGGAATAAATGGTAAGACATTCCAACTAAAGTGCCTTGCCATCAATTTCTTTGTATGCAAGGCCAACTGCGTTGGAACGTCGAATTTCTGAGAGTTTTTCGAGAGTGGCTAGGCTGGGCATCAAAAGTCATTTACCTTTCAAGGTGATTCACGTTGACAATGCGGTGCCTGACAGACCCGGACGGTCCGTGGTGGCCGAGTTCGCGGAGGTGAATTTTAGTCGTTTACAAATCAAAACTAACCACTTCTACAATTACGACAGAATATGGAACCACATTTTATCACATTGAGGGCTTTGACAGGCAACGTCGCCCAGAAATGGCTGGGTTGTATATAAATTGCAACAACAGATGCTTGATTTTTCCTTATATACCCCATCTCCAGCAAACCTATTGTGGGTCTTCCGCCGCGCATTGCCTGGATAATCAAACGGCATGGAATTTGTTTACGGAGGGGGTATTTTTTTGGAATTCTTTTTGTTTTTTTGGTATTTTTTTGNTCCAAAAAAAAACAAAAAGAATTCCAAAATTAACCTCGCGCCCTTTGTTTACGCTTGGAATGAACGAGTAGCACATGTTGTATAGGGGTTGGTCCCGAATATATTGTGGTTCGTATTGAAAACTGGTGTTTGTTATTGATTTTTCACACCGGTGGATATAGTATGAAATTATATTCATTAATTGTGTCTCCATTCTGGGAGGACAATTTTGCCGGAAACTGACACCGGCAAAATTGTCGCTTTTCTTAATTGGGAAGCGAAATAATTTCATCGAGGAAGGATACGCTTATTTTATGATTTGCCGACGGGTGAAATACCCACGTGCGCACTGCTAGGTCATATTTAAAACCAAAATGTTAAAATGCTGGTCTCTCGGATCATTCCGGCCCAAATCATGCGCAGCATTGTTTACGGGGGGGGGGCAAACCATTCCGGCCCAAAACAAATGCGTAGATTGTTGTATGGTTTGCCCTCCCGTGTAAACAATGCTGCACAACAGGCGGGAGCAAGGTCGGACGCGTGCCTCCGAAATCGTTTGTGTTTTCTTAAAATCTCCCTGATGGAAGGATGCCACATAAGATTTCCATCGTTAACATGCCTACCTCCCAGGGCGCCCAACCGGAAAGTTTGTCGTCATCTTGATGTGATGTGCATGGATTAAAATTTTAACGATTCACAAAGTGCGTCGCGTGCATTCCATGTTCACAAATGGATTCTCCGTGACAAAAAAACATCTCGTTTACAATTTTTGATGCTATGATCGCGTATGATTACATCCGTGGTTTGTTTTGGAGCTGGGAACCGCAAAATTTATACAAGTGACCTTCGAAAACAAAACGTGCATTGCCGGAAATTGTTTCGACGTGTTGTGTGTCCACCACCAGACATCGATTGGAACCAGCCGTGGCATACAATACTCCATGCATGGCACAGACGGATTGATCAAAAATTGGAATACCATAGTTTCAAAATATTGTCGCCGAAATATTTGCCTGAAAATTGGACATTTCAAATTACGTTGTTTTACTTCATGACAATCGCTGGGTAAAACGCATCTTGCATTGGAACCCACGAGGTGGAAGACTTGGACGGTCATTTTGCCAATGGCAAATTCCAATACAACATTTTTGCCGCTGGCATCCGTTGGGCCACTGGCTTGATATTGCCCGAAACATTGATCTTTGGTTCCAATACTACCCCGACTTCATTTCCTTTGTTCAGCGATGATGTTATTTTCACGTTGTCATGTATAGTTTGTACATACAATGTTTTACGTTTCAGTTCCTGTGCCGTAAATGGGCCGTCGCTCGGAATACAGTACTAAAGTCCTAGTTTTTTAGGCGCGTTCAGAGAGGAATTGGAACGACCGCTGCATACACACCGGGTTTCCTAGAAATAATTGACGACATCTTCCCTTTGGCAGGGAAAAGAAACATCATTTCGCGGGACGGTCACTCGTTGCACACAACTTCCCGGAGGTTCCACGCGAAGCACCCATTTCAAAAAAGGATACAGTATATACGAGTCAGCCAAGCCCGCACGCCTGGGCTTCAACCCAGCCGTGTTTTTCCCCCTCCTCCCCAAAGCGCTTTCGCCTGACGGGTTGCGAAGGATTTTTTTATTTGCTCCAGCGATGAATGGGGCGTCTGGCAATGCGAGCTTCCTAACAAAGAGCGAACATGCGGATGCCGCTTGCCCTCTAGGCATTCCCCAACCCGGCTAAAAGAAATTAGGTGCTGAGGCTTGGACCCGGCGCATCCGGAGCCGCAGGCCAAAAGGCGGCGGGGGAAAAAACACAGAACCCCACCATTCGAACCATGGAGAAGCGACCAATCCATGCCAGCAGGGGGACCAACCACGCGACGGAGCAGTTTACGGTGTGCAACATCAAGTGCGGCCAGCTCTTGTTTGAAGATTTTCCGGTGGCCCGCTGCGAAGCATGCCACTGGGGTCACCACTGCATGAAAAAATGTATGGCGATCTTTGAAAGAAACCTGGTGGTTCGTAAGAATCGAGCGATGTGCATGGAAGGCCCGTGATGCTGCCTGCAAATGGTGCTGTAGGTCAGCGCTCGGATTTCTGCCCTGAGCTGCTTGAAGCATGCATCCAAGCCATTTTTGGGCACACCGATTATCCAGTATTTCCAACGTCACCCCACCATTTGTCTGCAAGGAATTTCCGGGTTGAGCTTGTGTAGTCAAAATTTTTGTTTTCGACGCGTTCAGTGTTAAACCAACTTTGCCCAGAGATGTCACCAACTCCTCCAACAGTCGTATGGTGTCATCCCGGCTCGTTGCAAATACCAAAAGGTCATCCGCAAACCTTAGGTCCAGAAGTGCCTTCATTCGTTCGTTATACTTGCGTCGCAGAGGTGGCATGAAACACCAGTTTGTCCCATGTATTTACATGCCATCATGCAAGTTCAAAACCATATGATTCTATTTTCGCACGCCATGAAGACATTGCAAATTCCAACACTGCACAGAATAACCTGGGACTGAGCACGCACCCTTGTCTCACACCTGCACGGATACCAACATCCCGACTGTCAACAAAGTGTTCGCGCACCTTCCCGGATTGACCATAATAAAAGCATTGTAAAATCCAAACCAGATGTTGTGACACACCATGCTGCATCAAAGCTGCCCATAAAGCTTCCCAATTTACTTTATCGAATGCCTTCGAAGAATCCAAGCTAATGATCCACAACGGGATGTTTGCCTCGCATGTTTTCTGCAAACGCAAATTTGCAGTCAACAAGTGTTCTTCAATCCTCCTTTGTTTTCGAAAACCGTGTTGCTCTTCCGGTTGTGAATCTGCTAAGGCATCTTCCATCCGACCCAAGATGAGGCAGGCGAACGCAAGCTAGCAATGGGACGAAAATTTGATGCAAATTTCGCAAAACTGGATTTTGGAAGCATTTTGAAGATTGTTGTTTGCCATGATGTGGGGATTTGACCGGTATTCAGAGCATGACGAAATACATCCAGCAGAGCTTCCAAATAACTTTCCGGCGCATGTTTCAACAATTCGGCAACCAGCCCTAAATCTGCAGCCCCTGTTCGATTGTTCTTCGCTCGTCTGATTCCAACGTGCAGCTCATTCATACTCCACGGCGCTTCAACATCGGCCGGTCCATCGGCCTGCCGAAATTTCCAGAAAAAATGTTCTCCAGCAGGTCTGCAAAGTCGTCTGGATGTGGTTGTTCCACAACATGGCGACCTGTAGGTTGCAACATTCCTTGCATCATGTTCCACGACGACGAGTTGTGCAAACACAAACGCAAAGATGCGGATCTCCACGTCCGTAATTCTTGACGATGAAGTTTCCGGATCTGAAACGACAACTGCTTCCTATCGACCAAGTCGGAAGCCATCCGTCTGCGCCTCCGCAGGCGTACCAAATCGTCTGATGGTCTGAAAACTTATTTTTGCGAACCATAAGTTCCATGCAATTTCATGCAATTTCCCAGCTTGTACTAAACACTCTTCCAAAGACTGACAAGACACTTCTTGGATCCGTGTTAGTTGTTCCATCACACCATTGCAAAATGAAGCAGCAGTTCCATTCTCATCAAGTTTCCGTGCCCAATTTTTGAAATTTATATCCCCTTATGCTTTGGAGGCGGACGTGTGCCAGACCACTGGAGAATGCAATGTGCACAGGAGAAGAATTATTCTAGGTAGCATTCAAAGCAACCTCCAGCGGCGGTCCAACGATGGATCTGCATATTTTTCGAAAATGAACATCCAAAGTAGCGAGCTGTGTGTTGTAGATTGCCTTGTGCCCGCTACCAAAACACGCGACGGATGAGGCCACGGCATTGAAATACCTGCAGCGTTTGGAAATGGAAACCCTTCGGGCCAATCAAATTCCAACGGATTGCGCCACAAAATGTCGATGCGTGCTGCAAATGATATTCCAGATCGATGTGTTGTGATTGTGACCCTCCGGCTGCTAACCGGCAACCCAACCATGTTTGACCAACACTACGCTGATCCGCCATCCGTTGCAACAATTGGAGGCGGTTGCACCAGCATAGAAGTGCAACCCTACTTTTTCCAAATGTATCATCGATGAAGCGACCAATTGCGCCAGTGCGTGATGTGATCGGGCAAAAATTAGTTTGGCATCGGCTGGACTGAGAACGCATCCTTGTCGCACGCTGCCTGTGATCAGGAATTGGTCACTCCGACCAAAGTCACCAACAATTCCACCAGGGAGTCGTATGCGTTGTAATACCCAAATCAATGTTCATAAAATTACACATGCAAAACAAATGGACACTGGTATGTTCACAGAAAAACAACTTGCCAATCATAAGTGTTCCGCCACCGGGCGGCCAGCACGAAACCTATGACGCCTCCGTCTCGCCTTACCTCTGTCAGCTCGCCGCTGTCGGTGCCGTCGCATTCTCGATCCCTTGGGCGACCACCGTTCAGCTTGTGCCCAGGCAGGGGTACTCCGATCCCGAGGAGTCCCACTCGAAAAAGCAGCCGCCAGAGTCTGCCGCGAAGCAGGCGCCCGCGTGACTACCAACACACGGCTCATGGACTTAAACGTCGACAACATCCACCGGCAAGATGACCGGAGAATTGAAGTCATCGCCAACGGACTCCCTCTGTGGGGAGGCGTCCAACTTGCCATTGACACCACTTTGGTGTCATTTTAACTCGGGCCAGTGAACCCCGCAGCAGAGCAGGCCGCTATGCCGGAGCAGCAGTCCAGGATGCCAGACGTGCGAAAGAACGTACGTACCCCGAACTCCTCCAAACACGACGCTGCAGACTTGTCGTGCTAGCCATCGAAGTTGGTGGCCGCTGGAGCCAGGAAGCCACAACTTTCCTACGGTTGTTGGCCCAAGCAAAAGCCCGAACCATCCCAGCCCGGCTCACGGCCTCATTCACGAATGCCTTGATCCACCGGTGGTCTGCCCAAATCACGCATGCAGCTATGACCGCCTATGCGGCCAGTCTCCTGGAATTTGACTGCGTCGCGAGCACCGTCACAGACGGCAACCAACCTCTTACCAGTGAGGTGCTGGCCGAAGCCACCCTCCCCCCAGCCGCCAGCCGCGTCCCAGCCCGCCTCTAAGGAGCAGTGGTTTGGATTTGGCCCTGTTTCCCTGCACATCCGGAGCCGCCGGTATATAAATGGCACAGGCTTGGAAGCTGCCCAGTAAAACAGCTCCAACCAGACTCTACGCGAGAAAAAAGGTGCGAGGAAAAAAAAAAAAAAACCTATGTTGCTCGTGGGGCCGGGGGGCGTCCATGAGCGGTTCAACCGGAGCGACTTTTTTGACTTTTTGACTTTGCGCCTGCATGTCCGACGGCAGCCCTTTTTGGGGCGCAGGCAATGTGAGACCAACCGGAGCGAGCGCCATGTATGGCAAGACTATTTATAATATGCTGACAGTGGCTATGAGGGTCTTTGAACGAGCAGCTGCCCATCCCACGTACGGCGTTTGCCGGCGCTGTCCTGAGGAGATAGGGTTCCGTTTCCTCATTAAACATGTGGCAGACCCATCGGCATCAAAAAATCATACAAAAATAAAAAAATACAATGGCGCCGACGTGCCTCGTATGCTCACGGACTATTTTTTGTGTAGCTAGTTGGGCACTTGATGGTGATGATAGACACTTGATGGTGACGATACATACCTTCGACCTTATCGCCGTAAAAAGGCGTGAAGGAAAAAAAAATCGAAAGTCCAAGGAATGACCGCAAAATTTGTCAACGGACAAATTGCATAGGAACAAGGAGGATGGAAGGTGCTACGGTAGAAAAACCTAGTATAAATTAGTGAAACCGAAAGGGGTGCTATGTTGCAATATATTCAGTTAATATCATTGATATTGATCGCCGAGCAACGACATGCTTTCCATACTCTCTGGCAAGTAGCATGCCGCCCCATTTTTTGCGCAATGTTGTTCCCCCGCACCGGCGCATGTGATACCACTGCGGGCCGTTGGTTTACAAATTGGTTGCGTTTGATGTCGCGAAACAACTGTTTCAATACGTGGCCTCACCTTGGGCGCCGCCAAGGGTTTGGTTGCGACAATTGCAAGGTATTCCCCAGCAAAGTGCGACTAATTTTGGCTTTGCGCGTGGTCACAAAGTAAGAGATGAACCGTCAAGAATAAGAATCGGCGCTGGTTTGGGAATTTGGGTTGGTTTCTCTTGCGTGAGGTGTGGAGGTGCCGTGGGTAAACAAAAAATCCTGACAGAAAGGGATGTGAATGGAGGCGGTCCACTGGGAAATCCAATGTAAAGGGGCCGGTTGCGGAATTATTGAAAAGGTTTATTTCGCGACTCCTCTAAGAAAATGTATAGAGGTGCGACACGCACAAGTCGGCTTTGCAGAAACAATCAAAGCTTGGTTCCCGCCGTTGGCATAAAATAGTGTAAGTCACAGTGTCGTTTTTTTTTCCTCAGCTAGTGCCCATGTGACTTCTTCCTTTTGTTTTCCTTAGGCCTCATTTCAGTTTTTCGTTTTCTTTCCCTTCATTTCGTTTCATTTCCCTTGATTTCCTCTCATTTCCTTTTATTTCCCTACATTTCTTTTCCTTTCCCTTCATTTCACTTCATTTCATTCCGTTTCAATTTCATTTCACTTGGTTTCATTTCTTCATTTAGAATCATTTAGTTGACATTCGATTCTTTCATTTTTCATTTTATTACCGTTTCCTTTTCCCTCTTTTTTCTTGTATTTTTCGCTTTCCTTTTTCCATTCCTTCTCTTTTGCATGCATTTTTCGTTCCGTTTTCGTTTCCGCTTTTTCTTTCATTTTTCTTTTCCTTTTCCATTTTTTTTGCCTTCCTTTTTCGCCTTTTTTTCCCTTTCGTAAACATTTTTTCCCCATCCAATTTCATTTTTGATTTTCATTTCGTTTCATTTCCCTACATTGTGTTTCGTGTTTGTTTTTTCTCCGATATTTTCTGTATTTTCTGTAATTTCCTATCATTCGTTTCATTTCATTTCATTTCCTTTCCTCTCCTCTCCTCTCNTGCTTCTTCTTCTTCTTCTTCTTCTCCTTCTTCCTGTCCCATTTCATGTCCATGTTCGTCTTCAATTTAGCATTTCCAAGGGGCAAACACCGCCACATGAAATTTTCGCATTCGTTGGCGCTTAAATCGTGGCGGCCAAAAACAACTTGTGAAGAAATCAGAAATGAACATGTGCCTCGGAGTGTGTGAAAGTATTGTATCAATAACCATTGCAAATATGGACGCGGTTAGCCTGCCCACATGGCAAAAGATATGTACCAAGGCTGTGCAGCGGCACGTGCGGGAAAGCATCATAGCATCAGAAGCGGTGGAGGAAAATCTTCAAGTTTGGAACCGGGATGGCAGGCCGGGGGGGTTGATACAACCACTTGCCACTTTGAAGGGAAGAAATGTAGTAATTATCCCATTTTTCTCTATACACCTGACGGTGCAACTTCATGGTTCGTGCACCAATTCAAAATCATTCAATTTATTGAGAGAAGGATAGAGAAGGCAAAATTCGGATGTTGGTGTGTTTGTACCATTGCAGCCGGCTCGTTGCAAGGCTGTCTGGGTCGGTGCCATCATGGGGACAGTGCCGTCCGCCAGTGCAACAAGCGGTAGAGGCTAGCATCACACGAGCATTGTAAGCAAGGGTAACACAATGTGAAACACCAACATTTTTGCAAAATAACGTGGTTTTGAAGCTGGAAACATTTCAAACCAACTACTCTTTTACAGTTGCCTTCTACAACTTTACTGATGAATATTCTTGGCGTTGATGAATCATCTATGGCCAGGTGCTGGGTGCGATTTGGGAGTTGGATGTTCGTGACCCGACAGCATTGCGAATGTAACCCGAAAAAAACACCTTTGTTTTGATGGTGGTCATTTGGAACGGCAACATTTGTCACACGTGGGTGACATCGTTATTTGGCAGATATTTTTGGCGTAGTAAAACGAAGACGCCTTGAGAAGAGGTTTGATTCCCAACACTTGAGCTGGCCTCAGGGTACAGTTCCTGGCGCAGTGATTGTTATTTGGGTTGGTTGAGTCCGATTCTCAGTATCCCTATAGGCAGGTTGTTTGAGGATCGCTAAGGTACAAGTACATTCCTAAAGATGTGAAATCTTTTTAAAAGAAGATGTGTATTGGTAGGTGGCAGCCAAATTCCATCAGGTTTCTTGTAGGCATGATTGACATGCTTCTTTTCGAGGCGTGCATCTCAGTGACGTGCTTTGTTCGTTGCATGGTGCAGTAGTAGACGATGAAGACAGCCGAGACTCGGATATTGGTCCGGTGAGTTGGACATACAGCATGTTAGCCGAAGACCAGTAAGCAGCGGTACTCAAATGTGGCCTTGGGTTGGGTCAAATATTGAACAAAATGCGATGTCACTGGTAGGTGAGAAACTGCCGCGGCTATGCATCTGAGGATTGAAATGGTATCAAAAATGGACCAAGACCCAACTCGAACTCGAGGGCCTCTTCTTTTATGTCCTGTGGCGAAGGGGTGACGGCAGACACCATGGTATTTTCTCTGATTTATCACAGTTGCCATTAGTGCGAGCATGTACCTGGACTTAGACCTAGTATACTAAGATGGCGGATGGAAATTGCTGATGGCGCTTAAACCTTTCAGCTCGACGAAGATTCCAGATTTTACCCTATTCCATACCATATTTTTGTGTTTGTTTTGAAATAATATTCACCCAAAAAGCACATGTTTTCCCATATATCATTTAGATATAGATATAGATATAGATATAGAAACTATATAGCTTTAGCTTTAGCTTCAGCTTTCGCTTTCGCTTTGGATTTGGATTTGGACTTGGATTTAGATTTAGATTTAGATTTAGATATATACACACATCAAAGATCTCATATTGATCCCATACGTCCTTGATACATACCATGTTATTTCCGGAGAATCGTTAGCTTTCGCCCACATCTAAGGTGGATTTGCCTTGGCACGTGTTGCTGGCAGCTCGTTGGCCCATTGCCCAGTTGATGGCCTTGTTGGGCAGAGCCCTGTTGATGTTGGTTGGAGAGGCGGTTCCCAACCGATGTGATGAGGTTGGGTAAAAAATCCGAAAACAACCTGTTTGTGAGGAATTTGTTGAAAAAAAAACGAAGTGGCCAAAATCCAAACATTTCCTTTTTTTAAAACAAACATATTTTGCAATGTTCCAACAAATTCTGTTTATTTTTTCCCGGGGAGGGTGGGGGGGAGGTATTTGGGTTGAGTTTTTTTTTTTTGATTTTGGAATCTCAATGCATCCAATGGGATCCAATCCAGGCCAATCATATCCTCGACAAAGCACTGCTGGCTTCCGGAGTGGAATGGTGGAAATCTCATGATGGAGATCCAGATTCGCCCTTGTGCCCTGGTTGGAGATTACCCAAGATTTGCGAATGTTGAGTTCTTACATGGCTGGGGCTGTAGGATTGCCTTTAAGCGCGTATGGGGACAGCTAGTTTGACCAAAACTTCCAGCTAGGCAGACCCTGAAAGACGCATGGCTTTTAAACAGTCATCATTGAAGCCACACAGTGATCTTCAATGAGTAAAATCTTGCTCAGCAAAACAAGCAGAGCACCTTAAACCTTTGAAACCTGCAAGGAGTCAAAAGTCTATAATTAAAACTTGGAACTTGGCGGGATCCCCGCGTCTTGGCAGTATTTGCAGCCAGGTTACCACTTCATATGGCAGAGGACAGCGGGTGGCGGGTGGGAGGCCTTCCAAAGGACGACTCATGGAGCCCAAAAGCAGCTGCATAGTGGTACTATCAGATCTGTGAAGATGTTCAGTTCACTGGTATGTGAGTTACAGTGCCATTTTGAAATGATCTGACTTTTTGCATTTTTGAGCGAAGAAATGACATGAGATGATGTCCCATCTCAACAGCTTTATTCGAAACTGAGGATGTATGTCCCATCAGCTTCTCCATCAGATGTAGATGGTCAATTCGTGATTCAAATTACTCAAAGTTGTCATATCTTATCATCAGGTCTGTTTGCACTTCATGGAGGTGCTTATTTGTTCCGTCCCGACACCACTAGCCAAAGTCAAAATTTTTGATCCATTCAGCTATTGCTTACTGCAAACGTGGAATGGTTGGTGTAAGATTTTTTTTAAAACACAAATCCTCAGGACTTAACATGCAAATTTTCATTTTCGATCATGTTGCAATGGTCTGGTAACTGACCACTTGAGGAATTCCTGTCCGTGCAAGCATGGGCGCCAATCCTGGAGGTGGAACGCTGCACTTTCAGTGTTTTAGTGGTGTCTTGGCTTTGCACATCGGCGTGGTTGATGAGTTTTGGAAGAGACTTCAAGTCATTTAGCATGAATGATGTATGAATGTAACTGACACTGTCAACGTTAGGCTTTTAGTCATTGATTTTGGATGTTTTGTGTATTGCACACATATTGCATACACACATATATAGGTATATACATGTCTGAATATGCATATATTCACGCACTGATAGGTATATGTACCTATGTATATATGTGACTTCATGCCATGAACAGATATCCATAGCTTGACAATTTAATTTCCTCTTGAAAGACTCCTCATGTAACAACAACCAGAACCGAACGGGGGGTTCGTTGAGGCCGCGGCCTCAAAAATATTAGCCGGTGAAGTATACAAGGATCAGTAAGAAAATTCCAACGAAGGAGGTTGAACCAAGGAGGTTCTTATTTTGTGAAGAATTCAAATCAATTCAAATATTCTTTAGCAGTTCTACAGGAGCTTAAGTCCGGTTCC
Organism: Breviolum minutum Mf 1.05b.01; assembly: GCA_000507305.1. NCBI lineage: Eukaryota > Dinophyceae > Suessiales > Symbiodiniaceae > Breviolum > Breviolum minutum. Next base: position 28,422 of record DF240327.1, on the reverse strand, counting down.
GGCGGGAGTGTTGGAATGAAATCCTAAAGTTTTTTTTTTTAAAGAGGTGTGTGATGCCATAATTTGCCCCAAGAGTGATTCAAGAGAAGAAAAGGTGGCAAGTAGAGACCAAAGAACATGACAGGGTTCACATTTTGACTTGAAGCTAGTAGTTTTCTCAGCAAATGGTTCTTTGACAAGAAATCCACCAGACTTCAGTTTTGTTTGGAGTGGACTCAATATTTTCAAACTCCATGCATTTTCTGCTAAGCCGCGAGGCACTTCTCTCCGTTGCCGTGTGGGCAATCAAGGTGAGGGTTGGAGATATGTGCATACCTACTATCGTACCGCATACTGTACAATACATACACTAGAACGTAGGTATAGAACGCAATATCGATAATAATCGATATGTTTACCCATCACATGTGACACGCGTGCATAATTGTAAACATGTACATACATCTTGAGGTTTTTTGGTGATGCCCTTGCTGCAAGGCTGGTAGATTTGAGGGCTTTCTTGATGGACCAGTGGCTGGCAAAAGCGTTGAGGTGTGAATCGAGGGACTGGAGTCATCTGCAGTCCATGCGGTAGATGGTTGTCGATGTTGAAGAAAGATACGCCCCGGAAGATCAACATGGAACATACACCTTTGGAAAAGGAAAATCATCTTCCAAACCACCATTTTCAGGTTCTATGTTAATCTTCCGGGGTGTATGTTTGAAGCAATGAAACTTGACCCATTTTATAGCCATATGGTACGGTTGATGAACTTGAAAGAACGTTGGTGAGAACTTATCATTTTTCGGGGGATGATTCCTGGGACGTGACATTTTCCAGTTGACCCAAAGCATGTTGTGAAGTTTCAACTTCCACATCTCGATGTCCTTCATGTTGCTTTTCATGGTGATTCTAATGGAGGTGTTGGTATCCGGCAATGCGCAGCAGATGGTGAAAATTTGGGAGGAAAGATCATCTCAGCTTCTTGGTGGATCAAGGGACCATGGATTGACATTGTTGAACTCTAACTGCCATCTAATCTACGCCATTAGTACATATTTACTTACCCTGAGCCTACCAAAAAACACCCAGCAGAGTTGTTTTCCTCCACACGGAAAACTCTGAAAATGCTGTGTGTTTTGTTCCCCAGATAGCGATAGCTTTAGGGTTTCTTACTTCCAATAGGGGGGGAGGGCGACGAACCACTTTGGCGGATTGGACCTGGCACCAGGGTGCCACTGCAGGGTGCAGAGGACATGGTGCCATTGCTGTGCCATCGTACGGTGCCATTGTAGTGTGCTATGGTTGGGGGAGAGGGTGATGACCAACTTTGGGGGAGTGGACGTGGTGCCATTGCTGGGTGCCATTGCAAGGTGCCATTGTAGTGCGCTATCGTTGCGGGGGGAGGGTGCCGACCAACTTTGGAGGTGGTGCCATAGCAGGGTGCCATTGTAGTGTGCTTGGTTCCGGGGGGGTGACGGCCAACGTTGGGGGAGTGGACGTGGTGCCATTGCAGGGTGCCATTGTAGTGTGCTATGGTTGGGGGGGGCGCATTTTCTTTACATTGATAACACAAAAATTGTTTTTTGCTATCTGGGGTCTATGCTGGTATAATTTTTTCCGGCAGGTTCTTTTTCGATCTGCTCACCAGCCGCTGGCGTGTCGTCGACCTGCTGGAGCAGCTATCAGCTCTGTGGCCACAACCCGATCTCAGGTGGATGGATGGATGGGTAGACAATAACTAATGGCTCCACATCAACCAAACAGCATGGACACAAAGCTTTGATGACAGTTGTGGTAAACAAGAATAATATCTCCATGTGGTACACAAGAATAGCTAGCTCCTCATGGATGTGATAAATACCTCCAATAATGGTCACCGTTGTTCAACCACCTGAGTTTCTTTCAGGTCGCGAAGCACGAAAGAACCAAGGGTCCATCAACCTGAACGCTCTGTGCTTTTTCTGGGTGGTGGCGCTACCACCTTTCAGTGCCTTGTAGGAGAGAGATGCCAGAGATTCAGTGAACGAAAGGGTTGGTGTTTGTAACTTGTTAGTAGAAGAAACTGATTGCCGGACTTTTGATTCCTGAAGTCCTCACATATTTTGATGCACATGAAGAAAAGAATCGTTTGGCAAAGAGAGAAGCCAACGCGCCAAAATCTGCCGGCGTGGCCATCCAGTAACGCCACTAGAAGATGGTGGCACTTCTCTAGATCTATGATTGTTTGACAACTATGTAGGCTTTCCATAGGTGAAAAAAATCGCAGATCCCTCTGAATATGGTAGGGGTGATCATTTCACTACCAGATTCTCAGGTGGGGCTCCTTCACTGTGCGTGGCAGGCAGGTTGCAAGGCGAAATGGCCCGGACAAGCCGTATTTGGTCAAAGGGTGTTTGATTAGGAATGGAATTGAAAGAAAGAATTGTAAGTCCAGGTACTACAGTAGATACCAGTCGATACCTGTACAGGTAGAATCAAGCGGAATCAAGTAAACAGATAGAAATCCTGTACCATGAGTACGCTTCACCAATGGCCCCCCCAAAAAGCAAACAAAACTCTTCTTGATCTTCCCATTCCCTATATATTTGGAACCAAACTCCCGGTTGCCGATATATCAGGTAACTAGACCCCGGGTTCCAAATAAATATAGGGAACTGGAGGGTATGTTACTCCACTCGTGTACAGGGGCTTTCGACAAGAAAGTGTTGATGCTCGAGCATGGAATGGACCTTGTGAGGCATGGGGTTCATTGTGGGGCTTTTAGTGCAACGAAAATAGGTGCAAGTTGGACTTAGTTGGACCAGTGTATCCTAGCAAACTGATATGAGATCATATGGGTGTGTCCAAAAATAGTGGTACCCCCCAAATCATCCATTTTAATAGGGTTTTCCATTATAAACCATCCATTTTGGGGGTTTTCCCACCATTTTAGGAAACACCCATATGAGGTCACTCCGTTTTTTTTTAATGGATTTTGTTGAGCATTTCGGGGACGAATATTCGATGAACCGACTTCCTGGCTTTGCACGTATGACTTGCAGCTGTACTATGTCTACGATTGTGATTGTGATTGACAGCATCTGCAGCACGGTTTAAAAAAAACCTGGAGGATTCGGCATAAATTACAACTAATTTCATTACCCAGAAATAACATAATTTCCCAGAAATGAAATCGACGAAATGCCCATGGAGACATGATCACGATGCATACATGTGATATGTATTGATTATGTTTCATGTGTTTCACTCACCATGTTTTTCTTTCAAATGACTGTTTGAGAGGCTTGGTGCGCTGCCGAGCGCGGGCATTGGACCCCCAGCAGCTTCATACATGTGTGGATGCCCACTTGGGGGAAGAGTAGCATTTTTCCAGTGACGGATTTGATGCAACTCAGGGAAGAGTAGGGAGACTTTTATGACATTTCATGAGTTTTTCAGTTTTTCATGTTCGCCTTATCACCCTGTTGTTCCTTTACATGGGGTCGGGATGCCTATCCTTTTGTCACTTTTGTCTAACCAGCCAAGGTGAAGTATATTTGTCTTTGCGCAGCAGAGGGTTGGCCTGATGCTGCACATGTCTACGACCCCGTGGACTGACGACCACTTTTTTTTTTTCTCCAAGTGGCTTCAAACCGACACCATCCTTCCATTGCTTGTTATATTTTCGTGTCATTGTAATTGTCATTGTTTCATTTGGGTTGTCTTATTGTATTGCAGGACATCTTTGGCATGCCTGAGAACGTCACCCTGCTAGATGCTGCAGGGGACCCTAGATGTCATCCTGACGCTTGGAGACCTGGAGACTGACGCTTGGAGACCTATCTCCATGCATCACTGCATGAGTCTTTTTTTGGGGGATTAGCTCAGTCACATAGCAATACTGCTTGAACAATTGTATATAGTTATATAACGCATCAATCATCTAGTCATCTTCTTTAAACACCTATTTTGGCTGTCCTTTTGTTTAAGAGAAGCACCCCAAAAACCCGAAAAACATGACCACCCCAAAACAGAAGAGGTCTTGGTGCAGACATCTTTGGCCAAGACCGACTTAGAGGAACATCCACCTTTACGAGCTCTTCGTAGCAAGGCGGATGGAGGAAAGGGATTGCAGGATGGAAATCTTGGAGATTTTCCGAAAGTTGGGAAAATTCGAGGTGTTGGACATTTTTGTTGGTACATTTTTGTGTTTTTTTTTTTTTTTGGTTGGGAATTTTTCAAAATGTTCACCTTCTCAAAATGACATAATGGAACCATGTTAATTTATGGGATATAATATGGACCAATGACATTTTTTTTTTGGGGGGTTGAGACTTGATAGATGAAGGAAAGATGCTGGCTAATACTACCTGCCAGCCTCGAATGTTTTTTTGATCCTTCTAAACACGAGTCATGGGCATTCAAAACTTAGCATCAAATCCAGCAGAACTCCGGCTCAGTCTCAAAACCCCCCGTGAGCTGAACATTTAACATTGGCTTACATACATAGAAGGCTGCCGGAAACCATTGGATCATCAGTTTTCTCTCCATAAGTTGATGGCATTGGTTAGGAAACGACCCCAACCGCCATCCAGGTTTCGATTCATTGGTTGCCCTTGCATCATTCCAACTGGCATCAGTTGCGGGTCTATCCTTGGGAAGATGTGAAACGTGTTGGGGTTTCTGAGATGCAACATTTTTCCGAAGGAAGCTGGGGTGGTACTTATGGACTTACATGACCACAGGTAGGTAGTTGGCAACGAACTTGTCAAGATTTTCAGCTGGTTGGTTGGTGAAATTGCGGTTGCTAAGATCCATGATGGTGTTTGGGGTGAATCTTTTTTCATCTTTTTTTCAGCGTGTATAAATATGCGCTACGCACAGATTCATGAAAAAGGTGTTGAAAACGTCAGCCAACTTATCACCGAGCTTCTCGCTTCTCGGCAAAATTCCCGCACAAAAAAACAACAGGAAGCTCAGTTGGCTCAACTTATTTGACCGTTGGGAAAAGATGTATCCTACCAGGTCTGAAAACCTGGCTTCCCCTAGAACTTGGGCTTTATATATCCCAGGTGCCCAACAAAAATCTGTCAAAAAGGGGGAGGGATCCCTTCTTAATCTTCAACTTTGAGACATGAGTGGTGGCGATTTTTTCAGTTTGGGCAGACATTTATGGCCCAAATTTATGCCCATCAAAATGCCGAAATTTTTTGAATGGAGAGAGAGGGGATCTGATTTCGTCGCTAAAATTGTCCCATTCACCTAGGTTCATACCATTCATGCAGATAGAGAACTCCAAGGTGCCGTGGAACCTTCATCGCTGAGATTTTTTAGCGATGAGGCAAGGTAAAAGGAAGTTTCCTTGAGGAATATGTCATATGTTTGATAATTGTTTGGTAAGCTTTTTAGGTGGGTTTCACGTTTCTTCCATTTGGCAATTTTGTCTTGGTTGTTTTGATTTTTTAGGGTGACTTAATTTTTGGGAGATTTTCAAGGCATGATAGTCTTCTGGGCTAGAATTCGACAGTCTCTTACAAAATCGGTATCAATGCATCTACTGCACTCTGCATCGTTTGCAAATCATGTTGGTACTTGTCGTTGCATTGTGGTTCAAGTTTGCGAGATGTAAATCTGCTCCATGCATCTTTCGCGCCGTCTGGGGCGCATTGCTGTCTTTTCTTTGACCCTCAACACTGTCTGGCTTTTTCTCCCAGGGTGGCAGGACAGAAGCCCGGGTTTTGTGATAGGGAGATTGCAAGCAAAGTGATGGGACCGAAACGCTCAACCAGAATGGATGTGATCCCTTTTGGTGGTTGGATTCTGTCAACTTCCCATTCCTGACATTTAGTCGGGCAAACGGGGGTGACACGTATGAAGCTGGAAATTTACGTTTCATTGCGTTAAAAATTGAGTTTCATGTCCTTAAGGATGGTGAAAGGAACCCGAACAAATGGTGGAATGCTATCAGGATTCACCTCGCCACGTGACCGTGACACGCCACAACTCTGCTGAGCCACGGTTTGCTGCACCAAAGCCTGAGATTTCAGACTTGTCACCTGGATTGATGGTTGGAAAGTAAAAGGAATTGAATTTCAGCTTATATATATATAAATTAGATCAGGATGGATCAGGTTAGTATGTATCAGGGGCTCAGGTAAAAATATGGTAATAAAATGTGTCATATCTACCAAATGTGAGGATTTGAACTTTAGGATTCAATCGTGGAGAATAGCAGTACCCTAAAAAGCACCTCTTCGAAATCGCAGCTTTTTGTTGCCATTTTTCCTGAGGTTCTTCCAAAGAGCCAAAGATTCTCAGGAGAATGTGATAGGTCTTGGAAACGTGGCAATCCATGTGCAGTCTCACTGGGTCTTTACCAAAGAAGCAGTGATTGCTATCAACATGGCCAGCATCGTTGCAACACCATTCCCTTTGCAGGAGCCACAAGCCGTACGCTTCCAGCTTGCGACGTCCGTATCTAAAACGGCAGAGATTTACGCGTCACTTGGTTGAAACAACAGACTTTTTATCGAACGTCTCCATGTCAAAATGTGTTCAGAGCACATCCAAACAAAACCTTCACATGGGGGTTTCATTTCAACAGCTGAGAATGGACGGTGTTTCCTTTTTGATCTCGGGTAGACAGAAGACCCTCACCTGTAGGATGCGTTACTCCAGATGGGGGGTTTCCATTTCTGTGTTTACCACCGTGTTGTCGCAAGCCAGGTCAATCTTGTGGCAGCTTCGCAGGAAAAAGCCTGCAAGTCGTTCTGTCATCTTGGTACCGTGGCGACGATGCTGGGCTGAAACGCCAATGTTTTCGACGGGGGGGGGGGGGGGTTGAGGCAAACGTCGAGGTAGGAANGGGGAGCAAACTCAGGTAGGAATGCACTGGGTCCTGGTGGGGCTGATGTTTTTGGAAGTCATAGAAATTGTATTAACTCGTGTATGACGAGGTGGATCTCAAAGTGAAGGTGCAAAGAATGGTTGTGTTCAAACAACAACAACAACCACAGCAATGGTAGACAAGTACCCGTAACTCCAACCGTAACATCGTAGCAAACAAGACTCACACCCCAAAATGAGATATGGATCTGTTCCGCCTTGGATCCATGACCGTTGGTGGATCGAGGAAGGGCAGAGGAGATCCAGCAAGTCTTAGAGGAATCCGGGATGAAACTTCGGGTGGACCGGGTGGATGTATGTTGGGGTGTCATGCTAAACCCAAATTTTTATAGATTTCCTTGTGGGACGGCCTTTTTTTTCCGGTTGCAAAGTACTGTTTGTAAGTTCTTGGAGGTGTACTATTTGTGTGAAAATTGTTTTTTTTTGGAAGCATTTCTGTGGGTTCCACATGCGGATGGAGTCGTTGGCCTGATGAATGCCCTAAAGTTTCGCCCATGTTGGATTGCCATGTTGGATACCTGTGCCTTGGGTGGGTTTCTGATATAGACATCCATGAAAAGTCATGAGTTTCTGACCTTGGCATAGTGCCACAAAAATCTTGAGACTTGTCCAATCAGTCTTGCAACATCAAAGTATGACACTATCCTATATTCTCGTATCATTCCATCATCATCATCATCATCATCATCATCATCATCATCATCATCATCATCATCATCATCATCACTACAACTTTTTTTTAAAGATTCGTTCCAAAGCATCACGCAAATGATGAAGCAATCATTGCATTCCCTGCTTTCCTGCGGGTTTTCCGAAAGCGAGGAGCGTGGCTTCAGAACCTCCTTGCTGGCACATCAGTCGGTAAACACAAATCCCCATGACCCTTGGCTCAGAAGTGGAACAGGACCAACATATTGAAGATGTTGAAGATATGTTAGATAGGATTTGTGGGGATATGTTTCTTTCAAAATCATGTCGTGAGATATTTGGCATCTTTGTTGCCCAGCTAGTCGAGGGTGAGAGGTCCAGAATATGTGTATTTGATTGTGTTTTCAGAGGCTCAGGATTCCGGATTTGCTATGGCGGTTTGTTGTCTCATTGTTCTTGATGATTGGGATTCATACAGTTTTCACACGTTTTTGACGATTCGCGAAGGATGTGTATCCTGAAGAAAACAACCAATGACGATCATTATGGTCATGTCGACGATGATGATGACGACGAAGAAGAGAATAAAACGATATTTCCTGACGATAACGACTGGCGATAATAGTGTGGTGATGCAGAAAACCATCGGAAAGACAGAGAGACGAAACAATAACAACAACAATGACAGCTAAGATGGAGCGGATCAGCCTGGGCACTCACAAAGTAACATAACGTGACGCCTGAAACATGGTTGATGCATGTTAAATGCAAAATTTTGGGATGTCCAGAAGGATGCCAGGTGTAGTTCGAGTTCTTGAGACACTATGATTCAACTAAGGATACCGTGGTGGTTTGCCTCTTTGCATCAGCTCACCTGCTGACAGGTGCAGGGGGAAAAAAGCAACACCAAGGAGTGTCCAGGGCATTGAAATTTCACCAAGGGGGTACATGGGTTGTCGTAGTAGTAGCAGGAGGAGCAGGAGGTGTTGTTGTTGTTGTTGTTGCTGTTGTTGTTGTTGTTGTTGCTGTTGCTGTTGCTGTTGCTGTTGTGTTGTTGTTGTTGTTGTTGTTGTTGTTGTTGTGGTGGTTGTTGTTGTTGTTGTTGTGGTGGTGGTGGTTGTTGTTGTTGTTGTTGTTGCTGTTGTTGTTGTTGTTGTTGTTGCTGTTGTTGTTGTTGTTGTTGTGGTGGTGGT
>DF240327.1:0-19708 GCA_000507305.1 Breviolum minutum Mf 1.05b.01 | reverse complement strand
GTTGTTGTTGTTGTGGTGTGTGGTGGTTGTTGTTGTTGTTGTTGTTGCTGTTGCTGTTGCTGCTGCTGCTGCTGCTGCTGCTGCTGCTGCTTTTTCTCTTCCCCTTAATATTTTTCCATCATTCTTTTTGGCTGGCAGTGTTTGCTTTGCCACTCCAAACCAAACAAACATCTCAGTGTTCGCCAGCTGTAAGATGACTGTCTAAGTGTCAAACCAAACCTTGAAGATAGAGTCAATGTTAATTATAGAAGAACACCTGGATTTTTTTCAGATTTTGCCACAGGTGGTCGTTTTGATATGAAGATCATTGATGAAACTGGCTTCCTACGACATTCCACCAAGACCAAGGCCCTGGCGAACCGATCTCCCGATTCCGTGGAAATCAAGGGGTCGGTGATGGGTGTGTTAAGGTGTTGAAGGTGGAGACAAAATAAAGCGACCTCATAAAGAAGCGCTTCTAAACACTTGTGTGTAAATTCATTTGACATGAGAACGCATGAGATGATACTATTATGCTATTTTTGACATGCAAGCAGGCCTCTGGGTTTTGCACAAGAACCGACCATCATCAAAAACTGAGAAAAGGATCTTTTGAACAGCATTCGATCATTTGGAGGCCAAATTGCAGAGTATTCCTGCTAGCCTTGTGGGTGAATTTTCGTTCACTTTTGGTACAGAAGAAGTGGACCATAAGTGGCCCTGGTGCTGTTGGAAAACACCAGTTTTTACATATCTTTTCGTTTTTTTTTTGTGTCTTGTTTCTGTGTATTGGGGAAGGATTTGACAGAGGGGAAACCCATGGGGAAAAAACCAAGGTCTTCGATTCAAGCGGCCATTGCAACAGATGAACTCCGGCCTGTTGAGTGCTTTGCCTTGCCGATGGCCACGAGCGATCGTCAGAAGCGGTGGACATGGCTAGCTCATTTGATTCAGCGTCAATGGCAGAACTGGCCAGGAAGCATTGGGGTAGCATTTTACCGCTTGCAGGCCTGGGTTTATGTGTTTTTTATGGTACCAAAATGGATCAAAATGGTATGATGTGGCATAGCCCTTTGGAAGATAGACCTATAAATGATCAGGAACATATGGTATACCGTATGCAATCAAATCGTACTAAGTTATATATCAAGAATCATTATGTTCTGATTCTTTTGCGTTCTCTCTTGGTTTACGCGGTTTCAGAGAATTTTTACTCAGATGTATGGAAGAGGGTTTTCAGTTTAGCGACCCGACAGTCACCTTGTCAGGCTGCCAAGGAATTTGCTCAGATTTTAGGAGACCTGGGCATTGATGCAGAGCATGCAGCCAGTGGCAGCGAGGCAAAAATTGAGAGAGCCAGTAAAAAAGTGTCGCTTGGCTGTCGGGGCAAAATCACCTCTTTGTTTTTTTGGTTCCACCCGGATAGTGGAAAGTGAAAGTCGTCGGGTGTTTGCAACCTAGCATGAAATCAATGGGTGTTTCGGTATGTCTTTCCCCTCATTGACGCCCGCGTCGCTATCTTCGAAGAAAAGACTTCAAAACGGTGACATGACTGCGAGTATCTAATCTATACATTGTCGCGGTATGCATAGAGCCGTCTTTCCGTCTTGACTCCTATCATCAGGTGGTGTTTTGCAAATGGCCGAGCTGAAGACTTTGGGGTCAGCGGATTGCAAACTGTAATCCTTGCAGAGCCCACCCGACAGCCGAGCTCATTGAAATACTTGCAGTATTTGCTGCAAAGCGTTCGCAGGCCTCGGGGGGGGACCCTCGAGAATTCTTGGATCTCGATTGTGTATGATTGTGTCACATATATGAATGAACGAATTTGCTGGGAGATGATACTGTTGATGGAAGGAATCCTGCACCACCTGGGAAGTATAAAACCGTGTAAATACCGGGATAAACCTACCATATCAACTGGTGATCGCTGAATTTCTTCCAACAGAAAATGATTGTCATCGCAGGCCATCCATTAGGTTTTGCCTTGTCACGGCGCGAAGCCATGCAAAGCTATAAGGATTTGTCACTTCTTTTTGAATCTGAATCAACTTCCCTGAGATTCACATCAGATCTTCACAGAAAAATAGTAGGATCCTTAACTTAGGAGGATCCACCTTGCTTTTCTGTGTTGATGCGAGGTGTAGAGTTGAGGGGTTAATGAAAGTGCTTTACTTTTGCAAACACCTTGGGTATGCAAAGAGCTGTCAGGGAAGGTAGAGAAGGCAGTTTTGTATAGTTTTGTTTTTATCAACAAAGTTTGTAACATGAAGAGGTGGTGAAAGATGTAACAGCAAGCCGGTATTGTCTTGGCAAATCAAAAGGCAAGTATATTAGGAAACAGGAGTTTTTACATGAATTTCACATATCAAGTCTCACTACGTGTCGTTTTTTTTGGTGACACAGGTCCATATTGATCGAAGTGCTGGACGGTACTGGCAAACCTCCAACCGTGCAGAAACGTGTTGAGAGTTATTCTCGGCAACTGATGTCAGATCCCCTGCCGAGACCACCGCAGCTATTGGATATGTATGGCCGAAGCTTTCCATGTTCAAAGCCCACCTGTCAACAAATCCTTCATTCACAGGGCTGGGCTGAGGAACGTTTTTGGTTACGAAGCTTACATTCCTGGCTGCTGGAACATAGACGGAAGCCACGGAGTCATGCAGAGGATCCAGTGGAGAGTCGTCAAGCGACGAGGTTGAATGTAGGTTACAACTACTTGCAACAACAAATTTTCAGCGAGACCCTTGTTGCTGCATTTTGGCGCTGTTTTCCTATCTTTTGTATCTCCCTCAAGTTGAGACTTCTCATGTCACGAGCTGTTCCCCCCTATTGGATTTCCATGTGTTTCAATGAGTTTTGCCGACCAAACAATGAGGTTTTTCAGTCCTAGCCCCTGATAGATGGAAAAAATATTTTTTCAACATTGCTGACCCCAGGAAAGAGGAAGCGATCTTTGGAGCTTGCACCGGCTTATTGAAAGCAAATGAAAGACCACGTGAATGGACGCAGAGCTTGTGCCGTTGGGTTTCGCAGGTAAAGCGAAAGCCGCGGCTGTTGTCCGATGATGCCGAGGAAAGGAAGCAAGCAAAGCGGTGGCGTTTGGCAAAGAAATATTTGGAGCTGAGACGCTTTGCCCGCAGAAATTGGGTAGGTTTGACTAAGTCTCCCATTTTTTTCTGCAGAAATTTACAGTTTTCAGAGTCATAGGGTCGGTGCAGATTGGAACCACAATTTGCCAAGGAAAATTAAGTGATGCTGAGATTCAACTCGTGGAAATGTCTATTGAAATGGCTGGAGATAGCCCACCACGAGAATGGCTGCGGAGCTTACATTCCTGGCTAGCCAGCCATGGTAAACCCTGCTGGACTGCAGATCCAGTGGAAAATTTGCAAGCTCAGAGGCTTCGAAGAGCTCAGGTATACTTGAAGGCGGGGGGGAGGAGCTTGGATATTGTGAAACATTTGTGAAACAAATTCTTTCAAGGTTAACATGTTCATTTTCCATCTTAGCAGATCATAAACATCTCCGAGGGTGGAAAAGCCTGCCGTAGCGGCAGCAGTCTTTCAATGCAAGGTGGATTGCAGAAGCACGTCATGTTTTTGGGTGTTTTTGGGAGATAGGAAGCATTCATTTGTGGTAGAATCATCGCAACTCCCATGGGGCAAAAATTGGGATAACTTTGTATGGTAAAACTCCGCAAAGACTTCATTCAATCAGAAATGCTTTCAAACACTCTTAATTCGCTTCTGTTTTCGTTTATATAAAACCCGGGTTTCTGGACAATTTGCTCTTCCATTTTGCTCGCTGTGGTCTTTTCAGCCTTTGGGAATTTGCCACAAGTGTGGGCCTTGAACACCTTTCCCCACCACCCCGCCCAAAATTTTTGAAATGAGCCCAACTACACATTTGTGGAAAAGCATTTGTGGGCATAAACATCCCGCCGGGTCGGAAACCGTACCCGTGTTCATTGCGACTTTTCATATGAACGAGTTGTGGCTGACATGGTAAAAACAAGGTATTTCAGAGGTTGGGTGGAAGGAAACGATAGAAATTGGCTTGTCATTTGNATGTGTGAGGTATGTACCGAGGCAGTGAGGATGGACATGACCCCCGGGTCGAAACACAACGATGAACATGATGAAGCCCAAAAAAAGGTATTTCGTGGGTACGGTTTTCGACCCGGAGGCATAAACATGATTTTTATATATCTATATGGCAGTATTGACTTTGACTTTGCTTGTTCCCTACTTATTCCAATTGTCCTCACCCATTTTAACCTTCCAATTAATGAAAGGGTGTCGATCTTTTTTTCCTCCACGTCCTTGAGGCTGGGAAGTTGAATAAGGCAGAGGAAAAGCTGATGTTGCTGGATGAACGAGACACAAAATCCAGACATTTTCTAGTTTTTTTTGAGCAAAAAAGTTCAAGAAAGAACAGTGTGGACAAAAAAACGGACCGGTGATTTTTTTGGGGTAGGTTAAAGGTAGACTGGGTGATGGTTTCATTTTTTTTTGATTTTCACCACCACCTTGGGAAATTATCCAATTTGGCTACTATTTTTCAAATGGGTTGAAACCACCAACCAGTAGACATGGGCCGTTTTTTTTGCCGAAAAAAATATGTAGCAATTTTTCTTTCCCCACCTGACACGGCGCCAAGGTTGAGTGCTAAGAAAATCCTTTCGGCCCCAGCGGAGCCTCGCGAATGGATGAGGAATTTGGCATCCTGGGTTATGAGCAATGGACGCAAACCTCTGAGACATGCAAATGCGGGTGAAAGACTTCAAGCAGAGAGATGGAAGATTGCAAAGGGATATTTGAAAATGGGAAAGCTCAATGCAGCAGAGAAACAGTTTCCAAGACTTTATCTTTGGAATCCAACTTTTCACAATTGTTCTCATCATTATTTTGAGAGCTTGCAACTTTTTTCTTAAAACCAATTATCCAAAAAAAACATGCATAAGCTGCATAAGTTACATAGGTCCTTTGAGATTCCCTGAGTGAAGTTTTTGGACGTCCTCAGGTTGTTCTGCTTGTGTACTGGTCTCACTTCTGCCATTACAATTCGTCCATGGCTTCAAGACTTACATGCTTGGGTTCAACAAGCCAAACGTCGGCCCAGCGAAAACCAGGAAGCAGAGAAACAACAAGCTGCCCGATGGTGCAAAGCAGCAGCTCATGTGAAGAAGGGCAAGTTGAATGAAGAAGAGTCTTAGTTCATTTCTTGGAACGCTGTATGAACACATGATAACGTAGCATACAACACCCCGATGCATGTACAGCGTATGACCCTGAATGATATCTTTACGACCAATGTAGATTACAGAGGTCAGCAAAAACGAATCTTACGGGGACGTGGGAGGCAACGTTCCTTACTGCATTTTTCTGAAATGCTTTGGTGATGTTTTGGTGTATTTTGGGCATTGTGCCGTTTTGCCCTAAGGAACGGGCTTTATTTCTCCAGTGCAAGAAGATGGTCTCCGAAAAGAGAGAGGTCAGAGACTGGCTACAGAGTTTGCACGGATGGGTGACACTGCATCAAACTCGACCGCATTGGAATGCATCCATCCAATCCCGAAGAAAAACTACAAGCAGAAAGGTTGAAACGAGCTCACCTTCTGCTTAAGGGTAAACGTGGAAAGCTGAACCCCACTGAAGAACAGCTGCTGCTCAATTTCACACGGACTCTTGGACTCGTGCCTAGCCTGTAGCAAAAGATGCCACGGATCTGTTTTCAAAAATCGGCCAGAAAAGTGGGGCAACAGGTGAAACGCATCTGTTTTTTTTTTTTGGTGGAGCAAATTTACCAGTAATTTTTTTAGAGCTTGCCGACCGGAGCCCCGACTTAGAGTCGTGGCTTGGGCCGAATCGCCAGTCACGTTTTGGGCCTAAAAAACCAACGGCCTTGTTTTTGATGACGGCTGCAAGCTCAGCTGTACATAGGAGGCACAGCAAAGGTAGCCTTGGCGGTTGTTGGAAAGGTGGCCCTGTTATTTTATGTATTTATTTTGATTGTGAAATGTGGCAGAGATTTTTCTCAAAATCCTCCCCAAGGTTTTGGATGAATTTTACAGAATGTCTTGAGAAGAAACGCCCGCTCCCCAACGACACGAACGACGGCTCCACCCCCAAAGATTTCCAACATCAATTCCCGCCACCGAACATCCAAGTGGCGGATGCCGGAAAGGGACGGCAGACGCGCCAGATGCCCAATGGCAATTGGTGCAACACCCGTCCTACCCTAGACCTGCTGAAGAGTCAACAAAGGAAGGAGATGATGTACAGGGAGTGGTTGGGACATGGAATAATCTTGAAGCCTATCCCAAATGAAATAGTAGTACTTGACTTGAGTTTCTCAAATGGGGTGCAAATTCCCACTTCCGATTTTCTCTTCGTTTGTCAGCAAGGTTGTGGGATGAATTGAAGAGGTTGATTATAGAATCTTGATTAATTATATATATATTATATTATATGGATGTTTCCGAAAATAGGGGTACCCCAAAATGGATGGTTTATAATGGAAAACCCTATTTTTTAATGGATGATTTGGGGGGAAACCCCTATTTTCAGAAACATCCATATATTCTGTGATCATATCATTTACATTGTAGCTACAAGTGTGGCCTTTGAGCTTGTCAATGTTTTTTGCCATGATTGTCACCATGGGATGCTCCATGGGTGTTGCGGGATCCGGGAGCCACACACCAACCTGACGCGGTCAGATTTGGTAATGCAAGTGCTTGCAGAGTATGCGCTAGAGGTGGATCTGGCAGAGTGATCATGGTGAAGATACCTTTCACCACGCGTGATGATTTTCCTGAAACAAAGCAGGTTTTAACGGTAGATGAGATTTGGAATTTGCGTTACAAATCAAGGATTTGTAAAAACAAACCAGTGATAACAGATGAATTACAGCATTTATAAGCATTCTTTCTCGAGATGTCGATTCATGCCGAAGCACGCAACAACATTTGGAATTCTGGAGTTTTTTTTAAAAACTGTCAATCCACGTCAGGAAGGTCTTTCTCCAGAAGAGGCACCGCAATTCGTTCACTTGGATCCTCACAAACTCTTTGAGTTCGGAGTTCCCGTTTTGACAACTTCAACCAAGATTCGTCAACGATGATTCGATGCCAGTTTCCAGCCTTTTTTGAAGCTCCCCCAATGATGGTTTTTTCGACGATGAAAAGCGGGGTTTTAATGATGCAATAAATACGTGCTTTTATCTTTGTTGCAAGCACAATGTTAAAAAGTAGCAAGCATAAGTTTATTATAATGGTTTATGAAGAAAATCTTCTTCTTTACATTGAAGTGAGTAAGATTATTACTCTTTTCTTCATATACTGTATTTGAACTGTATTTAGATATTAAGATACATATGTTGCTTTTACATTGCCAGCATCTTTTCCATGAATGGTTTTCCCTTGGAACTTCTAAGGCCAAACGAGGGCAAAATCACCACTCCACAGCATACGGATGCCTTGTATCAACAGCATCTTGTCACAAGACTCCGAAGAATTGTGCAGTCCTTAAAAAAGATAACATGCGCCAGGTGAATTTGTAAGCCTTAGCGGGGGACAATAGTCAAAAAGGTGTTGTTGTTGTTGTTGTTGTTGTTGTTGTTGTTGTTGTTGCCGCAGCCGCCGTTGTTGTGGCGAGTTTTTTCTTCAAAAATACCAACCAGCCACCATTCGGGACTCAAGCATGCTGGTGAAAGGTCCTGACGCCTGACGCAAAGGTCCTGACCTCCTTTAGACCATGTTGATGATGGTAAATATTGAGCATTATCTCTGAAGGCATGTGGTCCACAGTGTCAAATCTACATGATCCAGTTTCTCCCCAAAATTCAGTAAGACTATGTAAGACTTGTATGTACGACATGGGATGTGGTGAACAACATCTAGCTTGCATAACACTGGTTGATGAGGCTTTTGCCATCGAAAAACCCGAGGCTTGCCACCTTGCAGATTGGTTTTGCCAGGCAGCGACTTGGTAAAGATTCTTAGGGTGGAGTGTCGTGTTTCACCCAATGCTCTCTAAATTTGTTGGTTTGGAGCCGGCTGTTTTGGGTCCCTTTTTTGTTTGGACTTGCATTTTGATAATTCCGTCCGTAAAACTCAGCCAACCATCTTTTTTTTCATTTCGGAGGATCCAAATTGATTCCGAAAACCACTGCGCCCCACAATTACCGAGGTCTGGTTGCTTGTCCATGTGGTGGAACTGTAGCCGCTTCAAAACGGCGCAACGCTTGGTCACTCGACCAAAAAGGTGATGACTCCATGGGCAAAGTAGTAATATTCCTACAGCAATGTAGAGACATTGCATTAAAAAAACCCTGAAAACTAACATGACCATGGAAAAGCAAGCATTTGAAGATGTATCTCCTTTATTAAAAAAAATGATGATTTTCCAGCCATCCATGTTAGTTTACTTGAGGGTAATGCCTGGTTGTTTCATCAATTGTGAGGTGTACCAACAGAGTTTGCCTATTTTTTTTCTAGGTTTATGTCCCCAACAGGCGGGGATAGAAGGCTGGAAATTGCTGCGACACCATTTGCTTTCTCACCAAGGTCAACATGATGAGCGCTGACTCCTCAATGAAAATCATTTTGCCATTTTATGTTTAGTCACAAAAAAGCACCGGACCCAAGGGGGAAAAAAACACATGTTTTTTGCTAGTGTTGGAACAACTCTAAAAAAACTTCAATGCTCAAAACATCCACTTTTTTTTTCCAACGGACAACGCCCCCTTCGAAGTTGTATTTCCTATTGCTCGCAGAGGTTGGTATCCCCAGTATCATTTGGGCTGATGCTCGTGGACACCTTGATGTGGTGGAGGCAGAGACGTGAACAGCAAAGCGCACAACAAGCCACAAACAAGGAACAACCCAGGAGCAGACGAAAGCAAGGAACTACAAGCAACAACAACAACAACAACAACAACAACAACAACAACAACAACAACAACAACAAGAACAACAAGAACAACAAGAACAACAAGAACAACAAGAACAACAACAGCACCAACCAACCAACCGACCGACCGACCGACCAAGCAAGCAAGCAAGCAGGCAGACAAACAAACAAACAACCCATAGCCAGCAACCAATGGCGGACGAACATGGTTACTTTTTTGCTAAGAGTATGTCCGTCCTTACTTTTCGTGGCCTTTTCTCCACATGTGGAGAGCCCCTCAAAGGATCCCAAAGGGAAAAGACACAAACATTGCACGAACATTCCCAAGTGAATTCTGCACACATTTGTAGAAGCGGGCTCACTGCGTATGATCATAGTCATGCATGTTCAATGGTTTATGGGAAATTCAGGTCCGATCTTGCTTTTTCAATGTCGTTTCTAAGAGTATGTTCATGTATTTCGTTCACAAAATTGCCCTACAAGCTTACTTGACTTGGACAAAACCAAATGTGAAGTGCGAGGTGGCTTGTGCAATTCACATTCTCCTTGCGTTGAAGGGCATATAAAGATCATCTTGGATCTGTAATCTTCAAGATCGGATGTGTTTTATTAATGCAAACCAAAAACCATATAGAAATAAAAATCAAGTTTTCTTGGTTGCCAATTTTTCTACCAATCCATCCAGTTCACCCTCCTTTTTGCACCATGGGCCTGGCGCAGGGCCTCTGGCCTCATGAGGTTGCAGTCTTAGTGATGGCCCAGTGGGTGATGGGCCGATGCCCAGTGGGTGATGGTACCTGATCTTTTAAGAAAACAGATGAAGATACATGAATTGGCTTGTGCCTCTCCAGATATCGTAATCAAAGTGGTAAGGGATTTTTTGCTGAAGATGCTATTTGGGATTGCCATCATCAGAATGTTTGGGTATTTTGGCATGTTTTTTTTCTCAAATCGAACAAAATACTTCCTGAGAAGCTGTTTGCATGCTGTTTGCCAAAGCTTCCCATCTCCAAGCAATGAAAGCTACCAAGCTGCATAACAACACGCCATTTTGGAGTGCAGTTATTTGAGGCCAAGGCCGGGTGTCGCGATGAGACAGGCATGCCCGAGCAGTGCTATCCAAAGGAGATTGGGAACCCACCAACAACTGAATACTGTCCCTTCACCCCTGAAAGTCCCAAAAAGGTTGTTTTAGGGAACGGGAACCCACAAATCGCATCAATCACCAGAATTTCAGGTTTTTGTTACGTCGGTAAAACATTATAGCAAGATTGCAAGTACCCGTACCCAATAGCATATTCCCATCCGGAAAAAAACCCAAGGCAAATCACCTCACAACTTGCTTTTCAATGCTGCAAAAAGCGGCTAATCCCTGTGTACATCCTTATGCAATCTTATTTTAAGAATAAACCCTCTGGTAAACTAACATAGCAATGGAATATCACGATTTCCAATAGGAAATACATCTTCAATCCGTGTCCATTTTCCAGCCAGCTATGTTAGTTTACCGGAGTGTACACCCTATTATTACACTTGAATTTTAGGCCAACCAGCTATACAAACATGGTTTCCGGTTGATGGAAATACCGTCTTCTGGTCGCATGCCCCCCCCAGGCAGCAAGCTAGAAAGCTCCAAAATGGCCCCAAATGGCCTTGGCTAGGGATCACCCCATCATTTCATGGGTTTTTATTGTTGCTTCCTACCTTTTTTGTATGATTGCTGCTATACTATTATCATATTCATATAATGGCCATACAGGCCATACATTATAATATGTTTTACATTGTAGAGTAGTATGTAAATACCAATGTTATGTATTTTGGATGATCTTGTATGATTTTGAAGACAAACAACATGCTTGGCTTGACAATATGTTCACATTTTTTGATAGGTTGCCAGTGACGTGGCGTTTGTCGAGTCTACCAGGAGCTTATCATTTACTCCAATGCTGAACTTTCAGGAGCCCTGAAGGCGTTGCACAAGGGAAGAGATAGCAGAGAAGGGAACTCATGAACTTAGCAACTTCTCCTGGGCTTTTCTGCCAGGAGACGATTTTTTCTGTGTTTTTTGTTGTCAAACTTTTGTGTGTTTCTTACGGGTGAAAGGGTTGGATGACCTTGAATACGGGCACCAACATGTGGCCGCTTTGCTCTCACTCTCGGCTCAACATAAAGGCGGCCCCGTAGCCCTGGTGTGCAAGGTTCAGTTGAAGGGGTTGTCCAAAAATTCTCACCCACATTCCCCCCAAAAATGTATGTACTGTATGTGTACGTAAAACTTGATAGTCTGAAAATAGGATATCAACAGAACTATATATATATATCTACAAATGATAAGACATATATTTATACATGCATAGTGCATACATTTTACACACACGTAAATGGAGATAAAGACACAGGTATAGCAAGAAACAACTATCTACATTTTTGTATATGATACAGTCTTTCCTTGGATGCACCTTCTTTTTTTTGCAGCAGTAAATCTTTTGAACACCCAGCCTGCCCGTCAGATATTTCTTTCCAAACGAAGCCACCCCAGTTTCGGAAACACCTTTCCAAACGCCATGGAGTTTTGTGAAAGGATGCCTTTCACAGCGATGCCATTAGCCAAGGGTCGGCAAAGATGGGTTTTTGATCTGCCAGAAGCTGACTTTGCACCGCACCGAAAGGACGAAAAGATAGCATTGGAAACATCTTGGTTTCACATCTAGAAACATGACTGGCTGGTGGTTTCAAACAATTTTTACTTTCATCCCTATTTGGGGAAGATGAACCCAATTTGACCCATATTTTTGAAATGGGTTGAAACCACTAACTAGATGAATGTTTGGGAAGTTTCTTCCGAGAAGATATCCCTCCCAGCATTGTGATACTTCACTCGATTTTTCGCTTCGAGCGGCAAGGATGACGAGGAATCTCGATGGAAAGTGCTGCAGAGCACTATGAAGTGCCATGGTACAAACAGTCGCATCTGCAAGCGCGACTGTTTCGAGCATGTATAATTGTATAAACTCTACATGGTAGCTATTATATATGGTAGATTGATGGTGTGATTGTGAGATTGAGAGCACAAGTCCCTTGCAGGAAACCATTTTTTTGGCATCAGCCCTGCCAAATCACCTTTCCGACCAAAAACCAAGTTTACAATTTCCAGGCTGGAAAAAACGTTTTTTTTTTGGAGTTAAACCACAGTGGTTGTTTGGAACTGAGGCGAGGACGACCGGAAGATTTGCAAGACTTGGCGGTTAGATGGAGAAAAGAGCTACCTTGCCTTCTTTCCAAGACTCGCTGCTCATCCAGTGGCAGGACAGATCGTTTTAACGGTTTCAGAGCGCCAAGCCTCTGAGTAAATGATTTTGTCATTATTTTGAAGCTGATCAGATCTTATCGTTTGTAAAACTTGTGAAAAAGATTATGTAAAAAAAAACCTATGTCATTGGTACTGGTAGTAAAAAAATAATGCTGACAAATAGCAATGTCTTAACCTTTACGTTCAGTCTTGCATCATTTTTTGGGGTGTAGATGCATAAGGATAGGGAACCATTCTGGAGATAGAATTTTTGGAAGCACAGAAACACCAAAAAGGAAGGGGCTGATCCAAAATTGGAGTTTGTTGGATCTTACCATTCTACCCCTTGGAATGAATGGTTAGATATTGAGTATGTACATTCCAAGGTCACGATCTTTCCTAAATCCACGGAATCCGTGCAGGAATACCTTGCATGTGGCTGCGAAAGCTGGCAACTTGCCAATGGTGAAGCTCTTGATGAAAGATTGGCCATCCCTTTCAAAGACGGAGGCACCAAATGCGTCAAAAAAGAACATTGTTACGGATTTAGCAAGTAAAGCCTTTGAGACATGTTTAGACACGCTCCATCAGATACCTTGCAGATCCCTTTGTTTCCACATATCATGTGAGTTGATATTTTCCAGGTTTTTTCCCACAGATGTTGGAAAATTCACCATACTTCGGTAGAAGTGAGGGTATGAGAGGTATTTCAAGGGAACCAGCATGGCAGAGTTGGGGAACCCCTGCCATGCCTGGATTGCATGAAGCAGCTGTCCAGGATGATTTTGGCTTACTACCCTTGCACTTAGCTGTGTTGATCTCAGTGGACATGTGCCTCCAAAAAACTGAGTTTTGGAGCTATTCATGAACATCACAGAGAGTTGGTTCATTTGTTGCCTTGAAGCTGTTCTGGATTTCAAGGCTTAAAATAAACCAGCTCTGAAAGACAACTTTTTTGTATGCTAATTGAAACTACTAGCCCCTACCATGTATAGATTGGAATGCGAGTTTCCTTTTCGTGGCCATGCGCAACCCTGTCTTGGTTTCAGAATGCCTCCGGCTGTGTATTCTCTATTTTCATTTCATTTTGAATCTGTTTTTTTTTATTATTTCCTACGATATATGTCTCACGTTCTTGGATGTGCCAACCTCCAAAAAAATCACCCAAAAAAGAAATGATTCATTTTTTCCAAAAAGATTGCCAACCTCCAAAAAAAAAGCCGCAAAAAAGGAATAATCCAAATTGTACTCATCCAAAAAATTGTAGGGAAACCACGAGTCATTTCATTTTGTTTTGCCAATCAACGTGTCATTCTTAGGCTGCTTCGTGTCACCTGGAAGTCGTTGAGTTTTTATCACAGGAATCGCCTGAGACAGTTGGGGATGCCCAAGATCTTGTGCTGGAAAGTGAAGGGATTCATAACTTCCAACATCCCTTAGGGTTTTAGGGGGGGAAAGTAGTTCTGAAGAAAAATGAGCCAGAAAGTAAGTAGTACCAATTAAAAAATTATAATATATATATATATGTATATTTATATATATACATACTATTACTGAAAGGATGTCCCCCATTTTAAGATCATCTATTCCAATGGATTTGGTGGATTTTTCCCGGGATTGGAACAGTCCTTCCCTTGGCTCCACCGGTCCCTTCTCAGCTTCAGCAAGGAAATGATGCACAGCACCTTCATTGATATTTGTTCAATTATCCAACAAAAAATAACCAAATTCTATCATCCAATATGATACTGTACATGGATGATATATGTTTGATATTCATGAATTTCTTCACTTCTACTTCCACTTGAGGCCGAAACATTCCACCACATGCAACAAATCATTTCAAAATCGCCTCTTGAAGTCAAGGTTCATGCCAAGAGCCCCACGGAGGGGGTGTCGCCAATCCATGTGGCAGGCGATTCCTTGTTTTTGAGGGGTTTTTAGAGCAAGATGATGGGAGGAATTGGTATAACATTTTCCCAATGATGGGAAAAATTGGTATAAAAGTGTCCCACTTTTTAGAATTTCATGCTTTTAACGTCTTCTTATTTGTGTTTTGTTTCTTTTAAGTTCAAAGAACTTCGAATTTATTTGGATACCAACGGGTTTGGAATTCTCCACTGTTGTGGGGTTTTTCGTTGATTTCAAATCTTTGATCCTTGCGGTGCCAGGTGCTAGGGGCAGCTTGTTGGTTTTGTCGTATTTCTGCCACTCCTGTCCGCATCTACTGAAGGAAAGGACGAAGGTGGAGTTGTGTTGCGTTGTGTGTTTGGGGAGTGGACGAAGCTGCTGAAAAAGTGACTTTTTCCAATTCTTGCTACTCAATTTGGGGCAGGTGAAACAACAGATCTCCTTGGAAGAAGGGATGTAAACATGCATAAGGGCTGAAAAGTCACAAGGTACATACCAATAATTAGTAACCATGTCTAGAACCACATCAAAGATCAATACAGAACACACACACACACACTGATGACTACGAATAGAAAATGAATCGATGCGATAGCAATATGGTCAAATCATACGCAAGTACCTGAAAATTGCAAGCTTAAGCAAGCTTGAACCCTCTGACCCCGCAACACCGCAGACTGGGCTCACGGTGTTGCACTTGGCGGCGATACATGGAAACTTTAAAAAAGTGCAGTGATTCGGCAGCCATTGGGATGGACGTGCCAACCAATGGGTCAAAGAACGGTAGAATTTGAAATTTCAGTGGAGATAGGCGGGTGCTTACTGATTCACCCGGGGATAAGGTGTTAAGTTGTGGCAAGATCGTTTCAGTTGGTTGAATTGATGGGTGGACCCATCCTGACCAATGATTCTGGGGTGAATTGCGGGTGATGTCTGCAGAAATTCCAAGCGGTTTCAGTAGAATTTCAGTCGTTTCATCCATAGGAATCCTTCCAATTGGGAGGCTCTTCAAGGCAATTCAACTCTCACACTCGGAGGGGCATTTTGGATTGGGAACACAACCTTTGGAAAATCCCGCCAAATCCCACCTCGTTCTGCCCGGGCCCACGAGGTTTCTGGTGGATTTTTCTCCCGAATTGATGATGATTCCAGATTGCAAAGGCGGCACTGGAATATGTGAGGGAAAAAAATCCCACAGGATGCAAGAGGCGGCAGGTGAAGGTTCAGTTTTTAAATCCTGATTTGGCACAAGATCATGTGATTGTTCTGATGGTGATTAAGGGCCAAAAAATCCCAAAGTCAGGAGTGGCGAAGAGTGAATCATGAAGATGAAGCAATGTGGGACATCGAGCACTAGAGAATACCCTATCAGTTGGTTTTAGATGACCTTCAAGTCAAAGATCTTGGGTTCCCAAAGCCCCGCGTTTTCACACTTGGCAACCATTTTTTTGCCATGTGTCCACGTGTTGGAACTCTAAAGAGGCAACACTGCAGCTCACTTGGCGACAGCAAGAAATCATGTGACAATTGAGCCTTGGCAAAAGAAAGAAATCTGTTAACAAAAATCGGTGGGTGGGTGGACAAGGTAGGCATCTTTCTCATAATTTTATCTGCTGGGCGGTCATCAAGCTCCCTTGATGCTGGTAATAATAGTTTTGGAGCAGATGTTGGATTACATGATCATCCTAGATCTCAAAATATGTTTGAATTTATTTCGGATTAAAGGACCTATAGATCTATATTAGTTGGATTATATTGCAATCTATAGATCTCTATAGACCTACCACGGCATGAGTGACCGTTGGACCAAGGTGCAGTTTTTTATCCAACGATGCCATCGAGTTCTAGAGGTGTCCAGCGGAGCTGAGCTGCAGCAAATGGATGTTTTTTTTTTAAACAAAAAGAGGATGTTTAAATAAACCAACCAGTTGGGCATATCAGAGATGGCATTTGTTAGTTTTTTTCCTGTTTTTTTTTTGGGGGTGGTTTCCCTGCCACAACAGGTGGGTATATTTTGGTGACATTTTGGAAGGGAAAGGATTTGATTTGGCCCCCAAGAATCTAGAGTTCTATATGGACAGGTCATCAACCGTGCAGGGTGGACATTGCTGCATATGGTCACTGGGTGGCATACCGTGCATTCACCGGAATTTCCTAGCTTCTGGCTGTGAGTATCCTTTCAAACATGGTGAAGTAGGGTATGTAGAGTTGTCTGCCAATATAAACAAAAAATAGAATATGACAACTCGATATGTTCATATGAAATAGTGTATAAATACATGTTTGTATTTAGAGATAAGTAAACATATAATATATATATGGGGAGAATCGAGGTTGGCTTTTTTGGTGAAATCTTCCATTATTCATTTTTGATGTGGTCAGGTAGATTCAAGTGACTCATGAATGGCACAGCATCATTTTGTTCGCTCGACTTGTCTGAGCGAAGAAAGTGCTTGGTTTGTTGATCTATGGGGATCATGCTGCCCTCTACAATAGCCATCTGGATTATGGTGGCAATCATCACGCAGCTAGTGTCATAGACTCCCTGGAACCCAAATGATTGAATCCTGTGATGCTTGGAAAAGGGCCTAGGATCTAAAGGACAAATCGGTGCCAAATATATTCAGATGTCGTTTTCGAATCTCATGTGTCGTTTGTGGTGTGGTGCCTAGTGGCTTTAGAATACAGCGATGTTTCCAAGGAGCAAACCGTGAAGCCAAACTACTGGGTGAACTGGGACCATATGGGAACCATTAAGTTCAAACCCATGGAAGTCTTTGAAAATGGTCTGAAAATGCTTGAGAGGGACCTTAACCCTCAGCACTACAAAGGTAGTTTTGATCAATTCCCCTTCTCCCCCGAAACTGCCTAGGCAAAAAAATAGTGATCTAGGATAGCTAGGATGTGCTACGATTAGCTAAGATTCCGTTAAGATAGTTAAGCTAGGATTGACAATGGATTCACCAAATATTTTTTTCAGCCGCTCCTATTATGGCTCAGGCAGCTTGTGCTGGACACTTCACTTTATCCAAGCTTTGTGCTGAACGAAATCCGGAGCTTGTGACCATGCAGAGCTGCTTGGTTGGGGGGAACAATTGTAGGCTGGTGATGGGTGGTTTCCTTTCAAGTCAATGAATGGATGAAGCTTTGTTTTTTGTTGAAAGCCAGTTTTTTGAGGATTTTTGATGCGTCTCCAAGTCTGGGAAGATGAGCCCAATATGGGATTACTTGACAGCTTCGCTGTCAATAGAAATCATGGTTGAGAAGGCACATAGTTAGGCAGGGTTTTTTCCCATCTTTCGCATCTTTCGAAGCCTCCACCCAACAAGCAAGCAAAACATAATGCAACAAGATAGCCAAACCAAAAACAAGACAACTGACTACAACAAAATCCAAGAACAACAACCAACAACAACCAGACAAAACGAACAACTCAAACAACAGTGATTGGTTTCCCTGCGTTCGTAGCACTGGTCTGTATTTCCTCGGATTCTTTGAGGCTTTGAGCATCGACAAACACGGAACTGCAACTGTGGATGGAAAGATGAAACGATGAGTCGGTGGGCGGTTCTTTCCTTTGAAAATTCCTTGGCGATTCCGCTTCGTTTGATAGGATTCTGATAGGATCTGATAGGATGATTCGGACATAGCATGTTGAGAAAAAAAGCACCACCAAAATGGAAAGAATCCCATGTTGAAAAAAAGATTGTGATGAATCCCGTGCTGCGAAAGAATCAGTTTTTCACCTCTGTCATATCGAAAATCTATCCGGCCGAAGGCCTCGAACTTGCCCGAGGTAATTTGGCAGGCTTTACGCCAGTACACATAGCAGCGTTTTACGAACATCTTCATATCCTGCGGTATTTAGTCTCTTGGTGTTTGAGAGGGTTGAGACAAAACAAAAACGTGGTCAACCTGAATTTTTGCTATTGAAGTTTTCAGCAAAAGAGCAAAAGATCTTGATCGTTTGAAATTAAAGTGTGATAGAAATTGTCGTTTTGGCCTCTTTTCAGCCGAAGTACCTAAAAAATGATTTGAATACAAAAAGTGGTCGGCTAAGCATCAAGTAGCTATGAAATGTGCAAAGATGGGGGGGGGTCATGCAGCTGACTTGTCAGCCCACCAGAATCCCAGGTCGAACATTTTCCAAGCGCTTGTCAAGTCTTGAGCCGCTGCAACTGGACGCCGATGCATTGTGCCGCATATTTAGGTGCTTTTTTTTGGCTGCTTATGCGGTGCACTTGTTGTATCTTGTTGTGTTTTTAAGTGAAGTGATGTGGACTCTTTTGGGGTGGAGATTCCGAGCAAGCAAGGGCCATGAGGGCCACAGCATATTAGCGCGTTAAGTTGCTGCCAGGCCACTGGCAGGTCTTGGAGTACCTGGTCCGAACACGTCCTCAGATGGCTACGGTGGAGTGCTCGGCAGCCCAAGGAGTTCTACAAATCGATGGGTTACGGCAGTTTGTTGTGACATGTTGTGACGAGTGGAATGTCCCATATAGTAAGAGTTAGGAACTGATGCTGGCACACTGGCACTGCCCCCGCATCTACGGATTTTTATTCTCCCTTCTTTTGGCTTAGGGGTGGTAAACTCGGATTTAACCCCAGTTTGATGGTCATTTTTTGGATTTTTCACCCGAAAAAAGCTGAGGTTTTCTGGGAAAGACCCCATTGCACTTGGCCAGTCGTCATGGCCACTTAGCAGCCACCGAGTTGCTCTTGAGAGTGCCTGAAGCAATCACCTTGGCGATGCTTGGCTGAGAAGATGTCCTTGGCCAGGTCATGACCTGACATTTTCGAAGGCCAGTGGAAAAGTTGCCCCTTTCTCATCCTTTCTCCATGTTCATAACTTCTGAATAACCCTATATAACCCTGCATTTTTTCCAAGAATTCCCTAGGAAAATGATGGTCCATTTCCCCCATTTTTTCCAGGTGAAAATGGTCCATTCAACCTCCGTAAGGACTGATGAAGGCCACCTGGCCTTACATGAAGCAGCCTTGGGAGGACATCTTTCAGTGGTGCGTCTATTGGTCGCGTCTCAACCTGGCATGCTGGAGGCCATGAAGTTGTTTTTTTTTGAAAGGTCGTTCCAGATAAGGGAGGGGGAGGTTGAGGTAGGAATCCAAGGTGCATCCAGAAAGATTTCCGGAAAAAAATCTGATGAGATCTGATGAGATCTGATGTGCCTGGAAGAAGACCTAACTAAAATTTTTAGCAGATTTTAGAATTGGGAACGGATGGGGTCCACCATGTTCGCCTGGAAGGAAAAGAAAACCACCAATCAGAACCTCACTGCCTTGCATTTAGCGGCCAGGGGAGGCTCAGACTTGGGCAGTGTCCGTTGGTGTAGAGGTGGTGGTGGGTTTTAGAATTCAAGTGGGTTGACACGCGAATTTGTAGAACCTCAGAAGGTGACGATGATGTCATTTGCATGTCAGGCCACCTGGCGGTTGTGCAGCTCTTGGCTGAAGCTCAACCACAAGCTGCGTTGGCCACCTGCAGGCGCGACAAAAATATCCAGGAAAATTCATCATGCATACCCTCCCCCCCCAAAAAAAACTAGTTTCACTTCCATTTGTTTTTTTTAAATCTAAACCCAGGGGC
>DF240326.1:121891-173930 GCA_000507305.1 Breviolum minutum Mf 1.05b.01 | reverse complement strand
CATCAAAAATGTCTATAAGAGTACGTAAATGCTTTTTTTAAAGCATGATACCAACATATACCACCAAAAAAAACACACCAAGTGTATAGTCTAATGATTAATATGAACCAAACAACATGAAACTCTATCTCATCTTGGATGCTGTTCCTTTAAAAAAAACAGTATCCTGTTTCAAAAAACCACGGCCTACACTTCGCTTTGCAAAAAAAAAATGTCGAAACGCCAGAAAGGTCCCTCCCCGCCAGATCTTTGTCCAACAAGGTATTCACCTTAGATGGGGAAGGATGAAAAATCATAAATGTGACATCCAACAGCAAAAACACAGGGGTTTTACCCTTCCTCCCATAATCATGGTTCAGTAGAACATGGGTCCCTCCAATATTAGCTTCCTTTCATTTAGGTTGATTGTCCACTTCGATGATTATGGGAGAAAGGTCCAGAAAGGGATTTATCAAAGGTGATACTAGTTGGTGGTTTCAACCCATTTGAAAAACATATTAGTCAAATTGGAAATCTTCCCCAAGTAGGGATAAAAATACAAAATATTTGAAACCACCACCTGGTATATTTTTCGGTTAATGTTACAGGTCCGAATCTCTTCCAAGGTGATGACTCATGACCATCATATCACTATGGCAGCCATCAACGATATCCCACCCCCCCCAAACGTTAACAAAGATGTATCAAAGGGCCTTGTTGAGGGAAACCAATGGTTAATAATTTAATACGCCCTCAAAACACATTTTCGGACATTTCATCGAACTCAACCATCAATTTGCGATATGAGTGAGTTTTCATGGGGGGTAAAAACTGTTCAGAGGAAGCCATATCCCATGAAGGTTGGCACTAAACAAAAAAACATGGATGGTAAGAACATGTAAAGAACATTAACAAACTACTTTTCGAATCATAGAATGCTTGCATGACAATGGTTGAATGATGATTAGAAGTCGGAGCTTCAACCTTCAGCCTGGCTATTGCAACACATCTTGATCATCTTGACCTTTCACCACTATAGCAGCTACTCTTGAAACACCTGTTTTTTGGCCGCTTGTTAGTATAATTCCAACATCCAAAAGCCGCCTTCTGTGGCTCCCAACCATCTCTGCTTCGGCTTTGCTTGAAACGGGTACCTGCGGCAAAGGTTTCCGTGGGGAAACCCCACTCCCCCTTCCCCGCGAAGTGGCTGCCAACCCGCCACCTGCACCACACCGAAGCAGCATCGCAACAAGGCAGCGACGAAATAACCAGGATCAATTTGACCTGAAGTTCGCCAAGATCTCATGGCCTGTCAACCTACCACCTACCCCCCCAGAAATAAGGTCTTATGAAACACCCTTATGAAAACCCATAGGTTTCCCTTACTAAAGGCCTTTCTTTTACCATTATTTCTGAGGGGGGTACGTTTGGGGAGGGGATAGGTTGACCAGTCATGAGATATGAGTGGTTTGGAGCCATAACTCCAATGACAAAAAAACACAGGAAATGTTGATGAAGATTAGACCCTATTGGAAAATGTGGATTGAATTTCGTTTTCGATGGAAACATGACATGTTTTGGAAAGTACTTGATGTGGGAAAGGGGTTGGTTTTGTGATAAATGAATGGTATACAGGTAATGTAATTAAGTGATATGTACGTGGGACAATGAAAGGCGCTAACAACGCTTGCTGCTTCATTAAACATGTTCTTGCCATGATAAAATATGACAAACATAAATCTCTAGTGATCAAATTAGCTCAGAAATATGGAGTACATTGGAGTACTTTCTCAGGGTTACATAAATTTGTTTATGTCCGCACCAAAAGACAAATCAAGTCCTATTTACTTGTACAAGATAGAAATCTTTTCAGCTTATTTTTCAACTTTCAAATATGAAACCTCCATGGTCGTTTCATGCTTCTTTCCTTTCTTTTGGACTGAAACAATTATAACTTATATTTCAGTTAGAACATCGAAATCTGAAACCTCCATCATGTGGAGTGTTTTTTGTATCTTCTTTGTTTCATAAGGCTTCCAGATGTCTTGGTACGGAGCTCATCACACCCTGAACTCTGAGTGCGCAGCCTGAAGCTTCGAAGGAAATGTCCTGCGTGGAGAAAAAAAAACGATTCAACATCGACCCATGAACCTCCACCGAGAGGTAAGATTCCTACGTGGTTTCGGTTAAGAGATCCAGATCCAAAACATACATAAATATACTAGTTGCAACCCATTTGAAAAAATATGTTCGCCAAAATTGAAGCATTTCCCCCATTTTTTCAGTGTAGAAATAAAAAATGCTTGAAACCACCACCCAGACTATGTCGTTTTTGTTGTTCATTTTCTAACATGAAACCAACAATAGCTACCAACTTCCCAACCCCTCTAGGGGATGTTTTTCGTTTCCGAGAGAATGTTTCCCCTGAAAACGAACCGAAATCCACTTGGGATGATGACATTTCCTTTAAACATGGACCCTTTTTGGGGGATATGTTTGTTTTTCTGCATATTCATGTGTATTTGTGACTTCAGAAACTTGTCTTCTGAACAACCAAACCCTGGCAAACTTGACATACAAGAACTGCCATCTATTGCTGTTTTGGGGGAGGCTACATTCCAAACAATAAAAAGGCAACCTGTTGACCAATACCCATAGGATCCATGTACAGTATATTTAGTTATATAATGATTTGTTGATCATTTTATTTGGTAAATTACAAGGTAAATATACGTACCATTTTCCATGGATCCTCTGGGATAGGCATCATATCACTTTCACCACGCCTGCTGCGCTTCGGCTTGGAAAACGTCAGCCTAAGATGACTGGTTCAGATTTGAGACCCCAAAAATCCTTCAGTGTCATGTCTAAGAGAATGAAACGCTTAACATAGGTAGATCTCTCTTCATCTTTTCCAATGGATGAAAACCCTCCCAAAAAGGTGAAACTGTTTCAGGTCACCTGTTGGAGAAAATAGACAAAGATTGGTTGCTATGTCTGTAGGTGGTGGTTTTTCACCAACCCATCTCAAAAAATATGCTCGTCAAATTGGATCATGCAACCCCAATTATCGGGATGAAAATAAAACACCGAAACATTTTGAAACCACCACCTAAATGACTTCATCAGGTTGTTCAACGCTCTACTTCAAGTGGCATTAAAAAGGATCCATGTGAAGCACCCTCCAGGAAACGATCACAATCATCGACTCTTGTGAGTGCCGGCCGCGAAAAGGATATGTGATCGTGGCCCTGGAGGGAAGGTCCAAACTTCCAGAAGACTCCCATGGGTTTAGGGTACTGTACCATATTTATTTTTTATGGAAACAAAACAATTGACTACCCTCCCTGAAACTAACAGATCACACCTGAAAATTGGCCTTTGGCCCCAAAAGGAAAAAAGTATTCCAACAACCATACATTTTTAGGTGTGAACATGTGAGCGACGGCTTTTATTTAAGTTAATTTGAAAGGCCGCATTTGTTTGGGTTACTCCCTATATACCTCGTTCAATTAACTTTTAGTCTTGAAGCATGTTCTTGGAAAAATGGTGACCTCGTTTTCCAGCGCTGGTCTTTTTTCTCAATACTCGAGACATGCATGGGGATAGATGACCCTTATGTTAAGAAACCTCGTTGGCGAAGAAATTGAAACGCCATCTAAAAAATGATAAAAAACGGACTAGCTGAAGGGATGGTCACCAGGAAGCTGTGTGTGGAGGTTTTGGACCTCGTTTTGACCTCGTTTCAGACCTCGTTTTTTTCAGGGCATCATGAATAGAAACGTGCCAACTAGACTAGAGTCCACATGGCTAGACTAGAGTCAACAAAGCGAGCCAAACTAAAAACTGCAAAGCAGCACCAACCGTCTCAAAAGTCCAAATCACTGACATGTTGTTACTTACTATATACCTCGTTTTTGGGTTACCCCCTACCTCGTTCCCATAGGCACGGTGGATTTGAAAAAAAATGTTTCCATCCACAAGCTATTCCTTTCTTTTCCAAATAAAGGCGGAATGCAAGTGTAGTAACATGTCAATCAATGATAGTGATGCACCATTCAAAAACAACCTGTCATCAGTTCCCACAAGGTTGTCAACCTGCATCAATCAATCTTTTCTTTTCCAACCGGGGAGCAACAAAAAACACGCAAAAACACAACAAAACGGATGTGTTCCACGGGGTATGATGGTAGGACTTATGAAAAACACACGGACATATCCAAGAAATCTCCAACAGGACCCACTGAAAAGTACCCCTAAACCTGAGTATCTAAGAACTCGATCGCAACTTCCTTAAGGGGTCCGTTGGTAAGAGTCCCATTCAATTCTTGATGGAACCTATGAAAACAGACACCGCTGTTTCTTGTGGAAAACCTTACTCTAAGCCTCCGCACTCCATAGACCTTAGGCCTGGGGGCTCTTGAAGGTCAAACTCGCGGGTACCAAGGCAGGTGTTCTTTTGGGAAGGATTTTGGGTGAGAAAACATAACGATCTTCCAAAAGGATTGGTATGCAATACCCTCTAGAGAAATAACATATCCCACCTTTGGAAAAGGAAAATCATCTTCAAAAGTGATTTGGGAAGGGATATCTTAGTTTCCAGGAGGGTAATCTCTTGTAAGATGTGATTTTGGTATACTATGATACCCAATGAACATACCAATACCTCTCAGTATCATTACTGATAATTTTCCTATTTTGGTAAGATGATACTAAGAGGAAAATACAATGATATAAACAGATAGTTAGCTATACGTATAGATAAATAGATTGATAAGTAATTGGATAAGGAAGATAACTAGATTCATAGATAGTTAGATATCAAAGTTGAACATAACCCTGCTTTCAGGTCACCTTCCCAGCCACCATTTGTCAGGGGCTATCTTAATTTTGAGGCGTGGCATGGATGTTGAGCCGTTTAACAGAAACACAACGTTCAGATTTTTGTGAAAAATGATTGTTGTACCTTCTCTTATTGTGAGTCTCAAACTGTTTAGAGTTTAGAGTTATTCAATATGTGTATATGTAGATGTCTATGTAAGCTGTAATAAAAAATATATATATATATACATATCTTTCATTGTCTACATGTATATTTCGAAGGCCTGCAAAGCCTATCTAGAGAGTTTACAGGCGCTGGTTTTAGCAAAGTGTTTTCAGCCCACAACCACAGCGGAAAATTCGTTGGGAAGGTAGCAACATGTTTTTGGTTTGCGTGCAAGTATCTAAACTATCACAACAAACAATACAAGCAAAAACACAACGAATTGATAAAACCTCTGGAAATAAACACTGAAAACCACACAAACTCTAGCAATGATGGTGTATTGTCCATAACGGTAAATTGCATGCAACCATTGTTGAATATTATAGATCGCATCTGTTGTACACAAAAGAGAAAACAAACTGCACAATTACTTTCAACTGGTAGCTGCACCATTTTTGCTTTCCACGAAAGTGGTTCGTCTCTTGCAGTCCACTGGGCATCACAACTCAATCTTGGCGGTGTGCTTGATGCTCAACAACTCCTGATGGCCACTAGAGACATACATTCAGATTGTAAGGTATCCATGACTATCAAATGATATCAAACGGTTGTGTTGATGGAAGAAATCCGCACCCGTTGATATGGTATGAAACCGAAACTTGCAGCTTGATTCGAAATGTTTGACAAAATTGGGATTCTGTCTATTTCTGTCCTTCATGAGGAAAGGTCGGTCAAAACCAACTTGCCCCTCTTCAAAGACAGTATCCTCAGTCACAGACCAAGAAGGTGAATTGAGCTCAACACCAAGCTACACCCTGGAAGATGAACGGCTGGAAGCTACAAATCACCCATTTAGCAAAATAAAATGATCTGAACCAAACCTCCAGCGAATTATGTGCAAAATGTTAATCTTCAGGGGTGTAGTGGACAGGGTTATAGATTTAGGCTCTGAATCAAGCCGTCAAAGCCTGGTTTCACCAATATTTAGATCCGGTTTGGTACCATCTATGGCGGATAGATTCCGAACATGATTTTTTGGGGACGCATCTGCAACCTTAATTAGTGGAAAGTGGATATAGCTGGCGATTTCAGGCAGCATGAGACTTGTTTTGGATATCAAGCAAGAGAATGTTGTAATGATCTATACATATCATGATGTACATACTACTATTGATGGTTCAGACATCTGGCGAACCAGTTCAGGTTGGTAGTCTATCCCATGAGTTACATGTTCTCTTTACAGGGTTTAATGCATCACGCTGCTTCATCAACAGTAGTATTCAGCTTTCTGCATTTGAGGCCCTTTATGGTCCCGTGTTGGTCATCAAAATCAAATACATGCATGCCTGCAGCCTCATGAAGACAGTCCCATGTTTTTTTGTTCAAAAAGTTTCTGGCCAAAATCCAATATCACATAAATTCAACCAGCTGAAATGTTGAGAAGGTTGTTGTTCAACAGTAATGATAACGGTTCCTGTGGAATGACTTTGTGTAAAATCGACACAAAAGCCCGGAAACGCAATGTTCAATCGATCACACTATTCTAGACCGAACTATAGATAGTATATCTGTTTCGTGCAACATATATCCATTCTGTAAGCCTCAAGTCCCTAGCCTAGAACTGAGGACAAAACTACGACTTCGTGCCAGTCCACGGTTTGACCATTGAAGACCTGTGACATGGCAAGCACTGGAACTCACAAAAAACCGACATAAACAAACATGCGGGTCTGAAACATTTACCATGCATAAAGACAAATAAAGAAGTTCTATTGCCATGTTAGCTTACCAAAACGTATATTGAAACTACAATTCCAAATAGTTTTCCGTTGATGTAAACAGCGTCATTGGACCAACATTTGCGTAGCAATTTGCATAGGTTTTTGTTGCCATCAGTTGCCATATGTCAGGGGTCACAGGACTCCCATCTTTGGAGTGATCGTGGCATCTGCCTGTGATTAGAATATCTATGATGAATGAACTTGAATTAAAAT
The DNA here is from genome assembly GCA_000507305.1 of Breviolum minutum Mf 1.05b.01. NCBI lineage: Eukaryota > Dinophyceae > Suessiales > Symbiodiniaceae > Breviolum > Breviolum minutum. The sequence goes on along the minus strand of DF240326.1, from coordinate 166,970 downwards.
CACAATGATGTATTAATATCCCCCCTGATTGCGGGGCAGGGTCCTTAACCAGGCATTGTATAGAGGATAAGGCCTCTATGACATGATAAACATCTATAGTGCCAAAACATCCTCATTTTATAGAGGGTGCATTCAGGGGGTATGTATTAGCATTGATATAATTAATCCACCAACTTGCAGTTTTTGTTCCATAAACTGCCACAAACTATTGATCCTCGTTTGTATATGTGTCAATCGTTTTTGTTTAAAACTCCCTGAAACTATAGCTAAAAGTTCAGCGGTGAAATTAGGACTTTTGCCCCGGAAGGAAATGAACCATCTGAACCAACCGTTGGAATTTGCACAGCTTTTGCTGTTAGTTTTAGGCAGTGTCATACACCCCGAAAAATACATCTGAAAAGAAAACCTCAAGAAACTTGCCAAAGAAATGCATTGGAAAGGATTGGTGAGGAAAAAATGATTTTGGGGTCATCACCCCCAAAAATCACCCAATTGAAAAGGAAAAATCCATCCTGAACCAAACCTGTTATCTCCATGACTTTGCTAGTTTGTTTGTGGTCACGCCACCTGTGGGGCGGGAAAAAAGATGCCCAACCCCCCCCCCCCCCATTTTCGAGGTGTGTTATTACACCCCTGAAGATTAACATGTTGCACATAATTCCCTGGAGGTTTGGTTCAGATCATGTTCCTTTCTAAGTGGGTGATGGCTGTAGGTTCCATGTTAATATTCAAGGCTAGCGGCTAGTTGGTGGTTGAACCAACCCATCTGAAAAAATATGATCGTCAAAATGGGTAACCATCTTCCCCAAATAGAGATTCTCACATAAACAAAAAAATCTTTGAAACAAAAAACCAACAACCTAGCAGGGGGTTTTATTGGGCTAATGTCTTGTATTTTTTGGTTAAAAGTACCCAAAACTTCCCATAATCAACAAGCGGCAAAAGGGTCACACCTTCAACTCTTGGATTCGACCATGGAACATATCACGATCCGGCCAGCCTCGGGAACTCCCGGGAATTCCCAAATGGGGTTTAGGGGTGGTAGGAAACCCCTTGGAAAAATATAGAGATTTATATACCCATAGCATCTATGTTAATGGTATATTTACCTACATTTACTGGTACCTTTCATGTAGGTAAATATACCATACATGGATGGTATGGGATATATAAGTATGTTTCGTTTGACATTGCTTGTTTGGTTCTGGTGGAAAGTAATCAATCAGATCTTTCCAATCAATGAAATAACAACCAATCAACCAACAAATCACTTAATCAATAAATCCACCAATCACTCAATCAATCAATCAATCAATCAGTCAAAGCAATCAATCAATCAATCAATCAATCAATCAATCAATCAATCAACCAGTCAGTCAATAAATCAATCAGTCAATAAATCAATCAATCAATCATCCGATCATCCATTCATTCATTAATTCATTCATTAATTCGTACAATATTCGTATTATTTATTGTTCATTTCATTTCATTCCATTTCATTTATTTCGTTCATTTCAAGTTTACTAGTTACGTATGACTGCAACAAAGCTCTTCCGAGAAAGGCTATTCTTGTTGTCATCACCTTGATCCCTCATCGGTATTTCCTAGGAGAAATGGTCCGTGCAGCAATCTGAATCAAAAGGCCTATCCAACAAACACTACGCCGATTCTTTGACATGTTCGAAATAGTGCAAACCATGAATGTTTCACTGTTTGTTTGAAAGTTCGGATTGCAAAAATTCATCTATAGTTAGTTCCAAGCTCCAGTTTCCATTTCTGAATATACCAGAAAACTAGAAAAATATCCAAATCAAGATCTCAAAGTTCAAGGCCCTCAATCCCCGAGTCCCGCAATCATTGGGATTCCCCACAAGACTTTCCCACATAGAGATACTTCCTGAAGGGAAGGTGAATGTGATTGGGGAAGTGGGGTTTAGGTAGGTCCCAACCCAAAACGGCAAAACGTCGTCATTCAACACAGACATGAGAAATATCTATGTCTATGTCAATAGAAGCCTTCGCAATAAAAACACCACCAAAAACAATGATACATCTATCAGCTAGATCGTTATACTTGTAGAAGCTTTGTGTAGGAGCTTTATGGCGATCACAATGTCATAGTCCAACGCATAAATGTTTAGGTGAAAAAAAACTCTGGCAAAGAGAGTCAATGTGGACTGTCAATAATGTTGTGCACTTGGCCATCTACAGCACATGAAGTGTTTTTTACGAATTGAAACCAAGCAAAGAAACACAGACACACTTACACCCTGGAAATTTTAACATGCATGCAAACCGAAAATGATGGGCCTCAGAAAAAGGCATACATATATAACTCCTTTAAAACATGCCTTTTTGGAGTATCTACTTGCATATTGACTTTCAGGGGTGTATCATTTTCCAAATATCTCCAAGATATCATGATACTCCCACGTCTAAAAATACAAAGACCACAGGCGTTTCCGTCCTTGAAAGAAACAACAACCATTGGATCTTGCACCTTTGGGCATTCCCATTTCCTCCCATTTTCCGGCCTCGCGTATCCTCGAGATCCTCCATTATTTGGAAGGCCTGTACATTGACCTTGGACATTTGGCAAACAGCTACGACCATCCTTAAAAGGAATACTGTACTTAGATTATGGAATGTGACATTGGACCGTTTCTCCAAAATAAAAACATGATCTTAAAAATTGAAATTGGGAGAAGTCCTACTGTATATGTATTTCAGGATGGATACAAAATTTTGCAAAGTATGATCTTGGGATCAAACGTGGTAACTGAATCATAACTACATGGAAGATCTCATTCAAGTCGGCTTTCAACTACATTTCCACCACCTGGTTTTTCGCCTGCGTTTGACGCAGTTGTTTTTATTGATACGCCAATGTCAGTGTAAGTTTCCTAGATAATGTGAAATCTAGATGTATCAACTTGTACTGTAACGCCAGACCTGAAGTTGCAAAACGGACCGGGTTTTGCCTACATTTTGGGCCCTTGAAGAACCACAACGAAGCTGAAATCACTGCAGCAGCTTCACCAAAACTGTCGGGTGGAGAATTCATCCGGTGAACCCTTTTTAAGGGATGATTGAAATCAAAAACAACGAGGCAATGCAGGAGATACTCCCCCGAAGTTTAACATAGCCCCTGAAAAGTGACCCTTCCAAAAGGTGAGTAGTCTTCCAACCATCCATTTTCAGGGGCTATGTTAAACTTACGGTGGGTATGTGTTTTTTTGTATTTAACCATCAATTTGGAAGGAATTTTGGTACATCAACAGTAACACACAAACGTCTTCATTAGACCAGTCGGACCTCTCCATTGATCTGATGATAGACCTTTGACAAATAAAAACGACAAATATTCATACTGCACTACAAAATCACCTTGAACACAAATAGACAAATGACATGGATGCATAATACACATATGAAAATATGTATATCATCTTCATACATATATATATATGCATATTTATATACATTTGACATGTACATCGTCCTCCAACTATCTCTACATATAATTCTGAGAAGCTCCAACCTCCGCCTTCACTATCTTCCAACCAAGGAGCCGATAATTTCGCCATTGCTCTGGATACACATCACGCCATCTTCAGAGATGGTACAAAGATACCTTCAAGGGACCCCATAGGATCCATGTATGGTATGTTTACCTACATTTATCATCAAAAATCAACCAAAAGTAGGTAAATATACCAGTCCCATGGATGGCATGGGTGATGAAGGATATGAAGGGGGGGATCATTTCAACATACAGTCATACAGTTTTTTTTTAAGAACTTGCACAAATTGAGAGGTAACAACACTTCCACTTGTTGTTGGGTATGTTGCACATTACATATACACGTCTCACTTATACAAAATAGGCTGGGTATACAGGAAATATCACCCTCAACTGATCAGTAAGAAGGCTATATACATGTCGTTACATAGATATATCTATGTAAATCATAAATATATATATATATACACATTTCATCTAAAAGTACCCCTGGTCATATCACCAAATCACCAAATAGCACCCTTGTTCCCCAGCTTCTAAACCCTACCAAAAGAACTAAACAAAACTGTTTGATACCTCGACCATCCCTTAATTCTCTCGAAATGCATCAAATAATATAGCAAGAAATGACATCCACAAGAAGAAAATCAGAAACCAATCCACTAGTCAATCCACTTGAACCACAAACAACACAAAACTGTTATCATCTCAACCAATAATACTGGTGGCTTCAAGATTCCACCCTTTAAAAATAAGAAGGGTTATCTTTCACTACAATAACATATACAAAGCAAGGGTTAGGATTTTCATCGTCTACAATCAAAAGTCTTTTTAATTATTTGCCCATCAAACATGCTGCAAAAATGGGGTTTCTTTCACCTAGACCCGTTAAATCAATCAATCAATCAACCAACCCAAACATTGCGCTATCCACCTTGCTATCCACCTTGGTATCCACATAAAATCATACCCATCTTCAACCTTCGCCGGGAACTTCGCCAAGTGACGTGCAGGTCTCGTGGAGGTTTAAGACTGCAGGGCAAGTCACAGCATAGCGTTGACCATTCCTTTGACATAGGATTTTTGGAAAGAATTGGTTGGTTGGTTGGTGGCTGTTTTGGAAAAGTTTGTCAATCAAAATTGACTATGTTATATCAAATATAACTTGCTTCAGGATGGCTCAATATTGTCGATATTGCTTCTTGGCACTGAAAGTAGAACTATTGATGAGTTGAGCACGGACTTGTGATTTTTTGATGACAACCATATACAATAATCAAATGTTTTTCTCTTTTACCACAACTTCATAATCAAATAGAAAATAACACAAAATCACTGATGATATGGGAATCGAGTTAGTCTGAATTTTTACAATTTATAAGTTGCTTCCATGCTTCCCCCCCCGACACATCCTCAACCCACGACGGGTCCTGTACACTTCGAAAACCAAGGAGTTCAACCTGCCCTGATTGGCGATGACAATGTTCTCCTGATTCCATGGGAACCAAAATGGAGCTTGACTGATTGGACAAACGCGAGTGGATCTTCTTGATTGTTTGAAGGTCATGGTTGATATACCTGTCGGGAATATGAATAATATGTAATGTATGTAAATCAAAATAAATGCATATATATATTATACATGCACGATGTAAACATGCACACACACACACACACACACTCACACACGCAATTAAACAGTAGTTGCATTAAGTACCTTCATGATTGACACATCTTCTGCCCCAACAAAAAGCCCCTCTACATCCGGAGTCCTGTGCAGGACCATTTCCAAAGTCCACAATTGAGCTCCAATGATTGAACCTCGCAAGATGACAAGAGGTGAATGCTAGTTTTTTTAGTTGGTGGTGCGCTAGATGTTTGTTTGTCAATGTGTATTTATAAATATACGTATATGTATATACGTACTTGGTATACAGTATACAGTATATATTGTACATGTGTCCGAGTTCTTGACATGTTGTTCTTCGTTGGTTGTTGGTTGCTGCTGCTGCTCGTTTTGTTTTTTCATCTTGTTGTTGCAAGCAATCAACCTTCGCCCCTTCGGAACTCCCAAAAGTTCACAACCATCCCCGCCACTGGACACAAACAGCTCAAAAATCTGAGGTACCAAACGAATCCCACCTGGACGGACAAACGTCAAATGAGGTTGAAACTGTGTAGATAGGGATGTAAAAATACTTTAAAAACAATGATATGAACAAAAATAATTATAAATCATGCATGATATTTACTGCGTTGGAAACGTCATCTTTTTTTTTCACGTTGCTATATTGCATTGCTGTCGTCGAACCCACCGACTGAGATGGTGAATATTTTTTTCAACGCTCCAAAAAACATACATCAATGGCATCCCTCTTTTCAAATCTACAGGTAAGAAATATGTGATCAAATCTCCAATTTGGGATTCACTTGAATCGACTATCTTCTTGCGGACCCGTTTTTCAAAAAAAATATTCCTCCAATTTGGATCATATATTTCATATATATATATCATTTCCAATTTAGGGGTAAAAAAAAACACACTACATGTGAAACCACCCCCTATTTAGGGGTAAAAAAAAACACACTACATGTGAAACCACCCCCTAGATGATGGTTTAGCTTGGAATTCCTGATCCCTAAAAATGTAACGTCATACTGGTGAAAAAAACTGTAGCCGCTGGCATCCTGGGTCACGGAGAATAGATCCAATCAATATCTAACAAAATACCCCCTTAAGTACCTTTATGGGTGTTTCCCAAAAATAGTGGTACCCTAAAATGGATGGTTTATAATGGAAAACCCTATTAAAATGGATGATTTGGGGAAACCCCCATTTTTGGAAACAACGTTATGGCATGTAACCTCCTTAACTAACCACTTCCTAACTGAGGTGATCCTCCAAGTACCCCCTCCACAAAACCCATTTTTTCTTTGATTTTTTTTCACAGGAATCGTGGAACAACACAGTTCACTTACATGCTTTGGTCAAATCCCAATTCCTGAGCTGAACCCCCCTGGAAATCTCACCTGGCAGTGAAAAGGATGCTGAAACTGGTCTGGAACCTGCCAAATGGCACAGGTGTAAGATCCAGCCATGCAACAAAAAGGAAGGGGAAGTACCAGCAACAGAGGGAAGGGTTACAGTTGACCTTTCATACATGTATATATACAAACATGACATATGTATTACAAGCTCAATTTCTTCATGGACACTTCCTGAAACGCACCAAATGTATGCACATATCATATGATACATCCTTGATCACCCCCTGGAATTCAGTGGAAGCTAAAAAACCGCCGGTGAACCCAGCCAGCCTTCCCATGAAGGTCTGCCGTAGATCTTCAAAGGCCATAATGTCCCGTTTTGATCCTCAGGTGAACTGAGGAGAGTTTACCTCTGACCACCAGAGATTCCCCCCAAGAGATGGCGAGAGGATCGACAAGCGGATCTCAGGGGGAATCCCACCCTGGAACATGAACGACTGGAACCCCCAAGCGAATGGAGGTTTGGAAAAGAATTGTCCTTTTCCCACCTTGGGAAAAGGAACAACATCTTCAAAATTGTCTTCGCAGCAGATATTGTTATGTCATGTTGCTTCCCAGGACAGTATAATTCAAAGAGAAGGTAAAACCATGACAACAAAAATATGCAAGAAAAACAGCAACAAAAAACATTCTGCCTCTCTAAATTTCCAAGTGCACCACTGTCAGGTCATAAGAAATACTTCCTGACTTTTCAAGTTCCAGAAAATGTTGCCACTACTAATGGATGGCCCCCATGGAAGTAAACTCTACCTCCATTAATCAAGGGACATTATTGGGACACCAACCCAAAAACCGCATTATTACAAAGAAAAAAAACTAGAAAAGTACCATTCATGTTTGCATTCTTTGATCCCCCAAAAAATATGGGGAATTTCATGGCAATTCCAAATATACATTGATCACTGTTAATTCATAGCATTTCTTGATGCACCCTGGTAGCCCAAGCCTCCACCTCCACCTTTAGTCAGCTCGACCAAGGCCAAGGAACCGGAAAAATCACGTGCTGGCATATCAATCACGGCTGCCTCGGTGGCAAACATCCACCACCAAGGTGGGCCCGAAGGTGGGCCGCAGTTCTTTCAGTTGGTGGTTTTTCACCAACCCATCTGGAAAAATATGAAAAAACGTCAAATTGGGAAATCTTCCCCAACCAAATCGGGGTGAACATAAAAACAAAATATTTGAGTTGCCACCACCCAGAGTTATATATACCACCTGCTTCCAGGATCGATGAAAATTCCCCCACTCCCATGTATCTGTAGGGTTTATCATGACCCCCTTACGATTAGCTTTACCGAATAAGGAGTGGTTAGGGCCCATAACTTCATTTATAGGGGAGAAATCACCCCAACTAACCATTTACAAGGCCATTTAATATAGGGGTTGCAAGTCCATTTGTAACTAGTAGGGGGCCTGCCTGTCATTGCAGGATTTAAGAAAACAGTAAAACAGTAAAAACAAGCGCCAAATAAGTGTTGAATATTGTTAAATCAAACAGATCTGATACTTAGTCCAAGGGATGTTGTAAGAATCTATATCTTTAGTGTAGGGTTGGTAGCACACTTCCAAACCAAAAAACAGTGGAAATTCATCAATATCACGCAGCCATGTCCCATCCAAAATTCTTTGCAAACTTCAATCTCTCCACCTTCCTCAAGAATCAACCGGTTGGTTGGAACCACCCACATTTAACTCATCACCATTCCCACAGCCCTCGCCTGTGTAAGCACGCCACCGGCCCTCGAAATGGGTGACGTGTCAAAAGTTTCTGCGTTTCCGTTCATTTTCGTGTGGGATAGATTGGGGTCCTGCCTAAACACAGGAAAACCAATGGATAATGCATCATGAAGGTCTACAGAATGTGATTAGGGTTCAAATTCATAAAATATGAACACTCTTAGTTAAAAAAATGAACACATCATTTTTACCCGTTGCGAACCAGGGTTTTGGCAATCCCCCAAAAAAATAAATGTCTATGAGTTATGAGTCATGTCTCGTTTTTTTTTTGCTGCTTGTTTTTTTGTGTATAGTTGTGTGATGATGTGTTTTGAGTTCTTTGTTTTTGTTCAGCGAACTGATATACAGTACCAAACATTAAGCATAATTCATTCAATGGGTCCCTTACTTATTCTCCAGTATTCCTTGGACTCTTACGTCTAAAATATTCATGGAAGTTAAAACAAAAAACATGATCCCTCATTTTCAACTTCCAAGACTATGGGAGGAAGGGCAAGTCGACCCCTTCTTTGAAGGTCGTGACGTTGACGAACCCCGCGAGAAAAAAAATGCACCATGTCTCTGAAAATAAGATGGACGTGACCTCACAACGAGAGACCCAGGTAAAAATTGCCCAGAACAATCAGTTGTTTCTACAAACAAACCACATTCATCCAGATTCGCCAAATTCACTCACCGAAGTTTTAACAGTTTGCCCCTGAACAGTTCCGTTACTGAATCCCCAACAACAAAAAGGAAGCCAAAAAACGGATCGTCTACCGCCAACCATCATGGCGAAATCTGGTGCTTGGAGTAAACAACTTGGAAGGTGAGCAGCGATTGTTAAACCCTAACAGCTTACATGAACCATTGATTGTACTGGTTGTTCTTTTAAATAAGGATCCTTATTTCATGGCTTCTGATAATAGCATTAATATCTAGGATAATCCCCGATGTTAGTACGTAAATAATGAGGGTTTCCATGGCTGATCGAAATAATCCCTAATATAACTGGGTAGTATTTCATCCCTTACAAACAAATTTTCCAGGGGCCCAGCCTTGATCACAGCTCCAGGTCAAAAATCAGAATTTTTCGGTAGCAATTTTTTTTTCATGCCGGTCACTTTCATCCCCAACTACCCAGTAGTTGGTGGTTGAGTTTCAACCCATTTGAACAATATGTTCGTCAAATTTCTTCACTCCAAGGCGCACGAATCGCAAGGGGGGAAAAGCGCTAGAAACCACATGATTCCGTGCAGGAAGTATAGAAAATATGCGAACGTCAAATTGGACCAGTCTTAGCACTGAAGGGATGAAAATAAACAATATTTGAGTTGCCACCACCCAGGCAAACGTTGATGCCCCGCATATTCACCAAGCAAGGAATCAATTCCTATTCCGTAAAAACAAAAGGGATCCCATCAGTTGGCTCAAAATAAACCAATCGATTTACAACTATACAGAAATCAATAACAATATCATTATACAATCCTTGAAAAACACAAAACGAACAAAAATGACAATCACTAAACAAACAGAACTTCTATACATACTTCGAGAAATAATTTCCCTATCCCTAATTTCACCAAAACAAATGGCATTTCATTTGGTGATAAATTGGGCTTTTCAGGACCAAGAAGCTCAGATTCACTGGACTCGCTTCGGAGGTCAAAATCATCCTTGTGGGTGACTGGGATGCTGGATGTCTTAAGGTTGTTGGATGTAGTTTTTTGTTATCCGTAAATTGTTGTTTGTTGGTTGATATTGTGGGTTCATTGTTGATTGTTGGTTTATATTGTGGGTTATATAATTGTTGATTGTTGGTTGATATTGTGGGTTGAGTATTGATTGTTGGTTGATATTGTGGGTTAATTGTTGATTGTTGGTTGATATTGTGGGTTGAGTATTGATTGTTGGTTGATATTGTGGGTTAATTGTTGATTGTTGGTTGATATTGTGGGTTAATTGTTTATTGTTGGTTGATATTGTCGGTTGAGTATTGATTGTTGGTTGATATTGTGGGTTGATTGTTCTAGTTGGGTAGGTCTTAGGTTTGAGTGGTTGATATTGTGGGTTGATTGTTGGTTGTCATTGTTGCTTCTGTTATTTCTTCTTCGTTTTGATGTCTGGCTTCCCCAAGGTGAAGTTGAATAGTTCACACCGTACAAATTGAAGTCAAACCTAAAATGATCTGATTAACCAATCAACAGGAATACCTTCCAAAGACATGGCTCACTAGTTCTGCAAGCCACATGAAGAAAATATAAGTTATAAGTATTTCTCATGTGCAAGATCATCCCCTTTCCATCAACTGGAACACCACCACAGTCATCCAAGTGGCTTCAGTATCACTTTCCGCTGCACCTCAGACATGGACAGATTGTGCGTGGTACTGACCTAACTTTTGAGGTTTGACCCCAATGCTTCTGAAAAACGAGTTCTTTCTCTAATAATCACAACCATGGTCTCAATCCCAATTTCCTTCTTAGTACTTTCCACAAAGTGTTGTTACTGTTAGAGCAAACTGTGACCATGGTGACGTCAAATAAACGACAGAAGCAACATGCAATGATTCGAACAGCTTCATATCATGCAAACATGGTAAAATATACATAGCCCACGTAGCTCCTTAGCCTTCATATCTGAGAATCTTACTTCCAATTCATCCCTAAACCCAACCTGAAAGCTATACTTGAATTCTGTTGACAACAGTACACCTGGCAAAACCATGTACCCTCAATATGCCGATAATGTCTATTAAACTTGTGTCCCCATTCTGAATGCCCAATTCCAAACAAAACCTCTCGGTGCCGTTCAGCCACTGATCTTGGAATCTTCAACCAACTTCACACCTTCTTTGATCATAGCCTTGGATGAGATACCGAGATACCTGAAACCTAAAACTAACGGCTCGCACCTGAAATTTTATGGTTGGAGACTGCTTTCATTTTGGGAAGGCTTCAGGTGCGAACTGTTAGCTTCCGGGAGGGTGATTTTAGATGATGCCCGGGCCCTGCAGAGGAAAAGTTGATATGATTTGATAATGAGAGGCTTTCCCATTGTTGTTTAAGGGTCTTTGTGGTGTACAACAGCTGCTTGTTTGGGATTGCTGAACCATCAACCTGTATTCTGATAATAGATGTATATAATTACTGTATCTCCTGTGGGGATGGGTTTTGTTTCAATCAATAGACAGCTATGTTAAGTTTGCAGGAGGGTATGTGAATGCAATTGCGCTTGCAGTATGAATGTACATATATATATATATATTCACCATATGATATCATATAAATATCAAACTGTATATCATATACATTATACATATAATGTTGTTATACGCTATTTATTATGTACATAACATATTCCATATTGTCATGATCTTACATCATGTATATATAAAAAAACATGTGAGGCACGGTGAATATTTATTGTAAATGTGGTATGTTTTGAGTAAATTAGGGCGTCCCTTATCGTTTTCCAAGTCCTGTAATATCTACATGTATGTCTTAGGGGTATCGTTTTTTAGGGCGAACCCTATCGTTTTTCAGCTAAAGCCTTCAAAACCGTGTTTGAATGTAACCTCAAATCATGAGACAATACATGATAATATACAATATGATATGGCTCATATCATATATATATATACATATTACATATATCTGATTCTGTCTTTATCAATATGTAGAAATCTATTGGCAAGTATATATATGCCCAGCTCCTTTGGGGTATCTGACCAAACGGACCTTTCGCCAAGAAACAGCTTCAAGGACTCTCGCTTGTGTCTTGGCAGTCTGGCTGGGGTACAACCCCCCCAGGAACCTTGGTCGAAGACAAGATTCAATGAATCTGAAGTTATACGCTGAAAACGAACGGCTGGAACCTGAAAATCACCCAATCGAAAAGGAACATTCATCTTCCAAACCTCCATTTTTTGGGGTTCCGCCTTTTTATTTTCCAGAGTCTGTAGATGATATTTTTGCGTTGTGAAATTTTTGATCTCTTTCCAAAGATGACCGGGGGTTTGCAACAGCAGTGTATCTGACTCCCAGCAACGAAGCGAAAGATCAATGTCAACGTTCCGATACGAAAAAACATATATTGAAAGCAGTCCAAAGACCTCTTTGGACTTGCTTCTTGTGGCGTCTTTGAGAAAACATGTACAAAGGAAAAAAAGAGGAGAAATGGCTAAGGCTATGTCATTGGTTGGGATCACCAATCCTTATCAAATCCTCCTCCTCATCCTCATGATTCATACGCATCAACCTCGTGAGGACCACCGTGTCATTGTCACTTATATAATTGATTGCTTTTCACACCATTTACCCATCAAAACCTTGGGCAAAGTCTCGCATAGTAATTCACTGATCTGAATATATATATATATATACAACTAGGTGGTGGTTTGAACCCGATTTGAAAAGCATTTTGCCAACTAGGCGTGAACAAAAACAATACTTCAAACCACCCCCACCTGCCAGTAGACATATTTTAGTTTTCCATTCTGGGGTTAATCAACTCCCTCCTTTCCATTCCCCAACCCCCTGCTATTTTCGAAACACCGAATCAGAATTTGCGAAAAAATATCCGACTCAAAATCCGAAAAACCCGCCATCGATTCTCAGTGCAAAGTGGCAGTTCAATTCTCTGTGCTCCATTGGCAGAAGTGAAGATCTCTTGTTGAACTCGACGGTCTTCTGGAAGGCAAAAAACGATGATTTTCTAAAATGTTGAGTCATGTTACATGTTGTTGATTCAAGGAATACACCCTGGAAGATTAACGGCATGTTACATGTTGTTGATTCAAGGAATACACCCTGGAGCCATCACCCATTTAGAAAGGAACATAAAGGAACATAATCTTCCAAAGCTCCAGGGAGTTGTATTTGTTCCATGTTAATCTTCAGGGGTGTAGGGTTCTCTATTAACAATGGGAACCTTAAAAGGATGACTTGCAAGTCGGGGGGAGGATCAGATTTTACTACTATCGAAATCGAGAAGGACAACATCTTCCATCATCAAATGTTGATACGGCGAAAACCCATCCCATGAATCTGATGGAAGTGAAATGCTAGTTGGTGGTTGAACCAACCCATTTGAAAAATATGCGCAGGTCAAATGGAATGATTTCCTCAATTTTCGGGGTGAAAATAAAACATATTTCAAACCACCACCTAGACCATTAATTGTTTTAGCATAAAACTCCATTAAAACCCTGAAATCCCGGAAGGGGAGAAATTTGAGGAGGAAAAAAAAACGTGCATATTTGAGTTGTTTCTGTTGCATCAGGTCGCACAGCTCAATGCTTATTTTATACAAAATCTCAAAGTTGCTTCACTTTTTTGCCCGATTCCCATGGCCCCAAAACACCAGGGTTTTTTGGTTGTTGTTTGGTTCTGAGAACCACGGCACCTTCCTCCATGTTGTCCTTAGATCAACCAAGCTTGGTTCTTGATGTTTAAGGTTTAGATACTTCCCCGAAAACTAATATGGCTGGCTGGAAAATCACCAGTTCAATAGGAAATACATCTTTGAATTGTTGTTTTTCCGATGTTTTTCCATGGTCATGTTAGTTTTTGGGGAGTATTTTCAAGTGCAAATCGCTTTGGAAAAGAAACAAACTCCATGGGATATGAAATCAACCACCACAACCTTTTGTTCCACTCAAACAAAACTTATTGGTGATGCTTGTCTGTATGTGCAAATAGATGTCAAATATCCTTCTGCACAGTGGATTATCGTTCTGGTGACATTTCAATGATTCATGAATCTGACAAAAAATGGGAACATTGCCTGATGTCAAGACATGCATGCTGTACAGCTTATGCAAATACGATGATACAAACACCACTTGAAACTAAGGCCATGACCAAATAAGCTAGATTCTTTCTCATCTTCTCCTTCATGGACAAGATGTCAACATGAACAGTTGCTGATCCCATGGGGTGGGTATAGACTCAATACACGTCTCAAAACGAAAAAAGCTCATGCTGAAAGGCTGTAAGCCAAAAAATGTGTCCTCATCCCATGGCTTAGTTTCTTCTTCCATCAGCCGCTCATGCAAATTCCACTCTTCTTCCTGCCAGATTTTACAAATGCACCAAGAATAATGGGAGAAGCAAAGCAAAGAAGCAGTCAAGGATAAGGATAGCAAGCGAAAACAACAAAAATAAACTGTGAATGTTGCCCCTGCCTGGTCTTCAGTACTGCCATTTGCATCTACAAAGTCCTTGGAACCGAGAAGAGGCTGTGATACGTTATGTCTCCTCAAAGAGCCTGTTACAGTATATACTCTTACTGGGATCCTCCTCCTGCGATGCCGGTAGAAAGGCCCCAAATATTTGCAGCTTAGCAGGGATCCCCTACTAACAAACCAAACAACAACTTTTTTAACCACCACAAAACGTGATGATTGTGAAACATTTCCTGAATGGAGCGCATCTTGTGGAGAAAAAAAGGATGAAGTCATGTCTCAAAAGGCCTTTGCCTCGCATAATACCATGTTGGCGAGGCAAAAGACTTGATTGTAACATGTCAGTTAGTTTTTGTTTCAACCTTTGATTGCCATATAGAACGTACAAATATGCTTTTCAACATCACATGATATCTGTCAGCAACTGTAAAACACGAAGAAATTATGATGTTTTCATGAAGGTGACAACAACCAACACACTACAACAACAGCTGCGGCACAAAAACACAGTGGTCAACTAAGAGTGTGTCGGTCGCCTACAACAAATGTCATGGTCCTATAGTGACTCTTACGGGGAAGGGGGATCACCCTATCATAGAGGTTACAAATTATAAATGATTGGAATAAAAACAGAAACTCTCTTCTCAACCGGTCCCTTGAATAATCACAAACAACCCACCACATCTCAAATAACATGAATAATACATGTCACGATTATATCATACCACAGTGAAAACCTCAAAGTTGGCTCGTATATGATTAAATATCTAATATATGTATATATATATATACAAATAATAAGTAGATATAATCTATAGATGATGAGTAAATATAATACATATCATAAGTATTATTTTGTATATAACATCTTCCTATCATTCATCATGATGTTCTAACTATTTCACCAAGGCTCAGAATGGCCATCCAAAACATCTGCCATTCGACTCAGAATACGGAAGGCCACCTTGGAACATGCTTCAAAAACCCGTGACCGTTGGTGAAAATTGGGAAGTTTTTTGGTGATACCCATTCTCATAGGATCCATATATGGTAGTGATTAAGCCTATCCCTGCCGAAAACCCTTTGAAACAGAAGCTGAGATACTCCAATTCCCATAGGATCCGTGGGTATGGTATATTTACGTAAATTGAGTTGAATTTTGCATGGTAAATTTAAGTATAAGTATATCATACATGGATCCTTGGGTATATCATTGGATCATATTGGATCAGTATATACCTCGAACCCAAATGGGGCCTATTGTTTTGCTTGGAAAAGGCTTTGCTTTGGCGGGTTGACCTTCAAAATAGAGGGCATTGGGGCTCCAGGTGTATATATATATATATTCATTATGTATACTATTATATATTATCTATAAATATATGAGATTTGTTGTATACAGGATATTCTATATGTACTACCCCAGTTATATACGGATTATATTATGGATTAATGTAGGGCACATTTGCCTACCCATTTACCATTAAAAGAATCAACAGTTCATGTAGATTGATATACCATTCGAATTGATCCTATGGGATGGTCAGGTTGGGCAGGTGCCTGTCAACATGCTCCTGTTACCTGAACAAAAGATCGATGCTCAACTGAACTTCACCTTACAAAATGCCACCAAATCCCGTTCAGCACATTACACCGTTATTCATTAAACATGCCGTAATATACAGTAGTAAATTTCTATCTTAAAGGTTTCCATTAAACAAAAATCTCCCATTATTCAATGATCTTGCCCACATACCCTGGGAAAATACCCCAAACTTTCCCAAACTCACGCCCACAATTCGAAAAAAAATCCGAAACATTGGACCTGTTGGGTCTTTTACACCATTTTGGTATCTTCCAGGGGTATATTGTGGGTGAGATCTTAGACTTATATACCTCATTTACCATAAAAATCAACCATTCATGTAGGTAAATATACCAGTCCCATGGATGGTACATGGGTTTTTAAGTCAAGGTTTCCATTAAACAAAATCTCCGGGTTTCCAAACTCCTCGCCCGCAAAAAAAACAAACAAATCCCTGGCCTTATGGCGTGCACGTACACGATCCAAGCCACTGAAGGCTTGAAGTAAGGTCTCTACCTGCAAAAGGTGTACCAAACAAAGGGGTCATTAAACGGACTTTGCCATACCCTAAGGATCCATACCCTTCCCTAGAGTAGGTTTGATGGTCCCAATCCCATCCCTAGAATAGGATTGTAGGGTTAATCCCTTTCTTAGGACATACCTGGATGCTTAGGGATAATCACTTGAAACAACCCCTAACAAAATTGGGCTGAAACCCTGCAGTTAGAGACTTGTTACCTGTCAATTTTATCAATTTTGAGGGGCCCGATTTTCTCAAGGTGAGAAAATCGTGGACCCCGGACCCAATGGGACCCATTTTGGAGGTATCATACTTAATGCAAATCTCTGGGAAAATTTGTTTCAGGGATGGAACCATTTCTTTCATAGCCTCGATGACACATCTCAGGTTGTTAAACAAATTATTGATGATTAACATCCCATAGGATCCATGGTATATTTACCTACATGAATGGTTGATTCTTTTTTTGGATCCATGTAGGTGAAAATACCAGTCCCATGGATCCTACGGGCAATAAACCACAACACGGTGTCGAAACTTGCAAGGTAGAGTGTGGCAACACGAAAATGAGACATTGCACTATACTTACAAATATCTAGGTGACGTGTGTATATATATATATATATGGATATGCTATAGTGATTTACAAGTGTGCCCATTTACCTACATGTATCATACATGTATATACGGTGATCTCAACATTAAGATAAGACTAACATCATGTACCAATGTAATATGTAACATACATGTACTATACAGTACATGTAGATACATACATTATACATGTGTATCTATTAGATTCTATTAGTATACGCATGGCATGTTCCAAATACCATCATGTCCTCTCACCACCTGTGTTTCCCCGGCAGAACGGCCAGTCCAAGTGCGCTCCACACTGATGTCCGGCACGTTCTCCAAAGCGAATTTGTCCTTCCAGGACACGTCTACAGGTGGAAATCATTGCGAAGTACTCTTTCTCTCATAATCCTGAAAGTGGAAAATGGCGGGATAGTCCAAAGGTAATGATCATATTGGAGATACACCTGTTTTTGTCCGGTTTTTACTTTCACTGGAAAACTAGGTGGTGGTTTCTATCAACCTAGTTGAAAAATGTGCGCAAGTCAAAAATGTGTATCTTTTCCACAGGTATTAATAACACAAAACACAAATTGAACATCAGCACTTGGAAAAGGAATCCCATCCTGACCCCCCCCCCAAAAAAAAAAAACGGCCAAGTCGGCCAAGTGTGCTCGCAACACTGTAAACAACACTGCTGTCACGAACAATTAAGATACCTATGAGACGTTGGCTCCTCTATCTTAATCCATTTTTTGGTGATGTTAGCTACCCCAATTCCAATGCCCCTTTTCCAACCGGATATCTTCAAATCAAGGTGTTTTGTAGGCTTTAAAACAACCAAAGCAAACCAAGAACTTCATCCAAACACCTGGGTCCACTCCATGGGGAGACCG
Organism: Breviolum minutum Mf 1.05b.01; assembly: GCA_000507305.1. Lineage (NCBI taxonomy): Eukaryota > Dinophyceae > Suessiales > Symbiodiniaceae > Breviolum > Breviolum minutum. The sequence goes on along the minus strand of DF240326.1, from coordinate 148,913 downwards.
ATCTACCAAAATCCCAGCGATCCCAAGGATCCTCATATTGCAAGGCAACCAGGATGGAAGAAGCCACTTTGGAAGTCCGCAAATGATGTTGCCGCCTTGGAAAATCTTCGGAGAGGTTGCATCGCATTTGCCAAGTGATTTCTCTACCATATTCAACTAAAAAAAGCATGTCCAACAAATGATTTGCCAATTCTGAAAACATATTATCCCATTTGAATTTGGAAAGGGGTCACTCAATTTGTGTTTACATCATGCAATTTCTTCAGGTTAGGTGAGATTGTGTATGTAAAGAGTACAAATAAATCCTAGCTTTTCTTGCTATGGGTATAACAAATACACAGCAGGAAGAAATAGGCCGCAAGATCTCAATGAAATCACAACTCAGACTCGACAAAACTGGGTACTTTTTTCCAAATCACTTCCTATGATAGTGGGGATGTCCACCCACTAATGATAGACATGGCTTTGGTCAATGGTTGATGACTCACAGACTTGGACCATGTTGGTCTGGGTCCCATCAAGAATTTGAATGGTGAAAAATTCATCGAACATCTGGATCCAAAACCATACAAACTAAATATCAATAGATTGCACACATAATTTGTTTTGCTAGCAAATGCTATCTGAAGAGAAAAAGCAACTTCTCTATACCTCCCAAGACTCCACTTCTTTCCATGGAAAAATTCCTTAAAAAAATTTCACTATTCCCCCCCAACAAAAATGGATACAGTACTTGAAAAGTACCTCACACACAGTCCCTACATATTGGTTTATATGGATTCTCTACTAACCTACTTTTTGGTATATCTGTGCCATCTATTTTGACCCTAAGGTAAACAAATTAAAAAAAAGGGCTCCAAAAAACCTTCCATCAGCACAGTCATCCACCAGACTCTGGGGCTCCAGAACCAATCCTGTAAGTTTCGTCCAGCAATTTTCAAGAAGCGTAAACACGCCTGGAACACACCGTGGGTTGGTGGGTTGTGAGGGTTTCAGGCAAAATGATGAAAGGCTTCTGAACATGAAATTTGTCGAACAAGTTGTGGTTGAAACCAATTTTTGCAACGAATTTTCTCAAGCATCACTGCTAGCTTCATGTTTGCCACTACGTTGTGTTCATTTTGCCTTGACTTGTTCTGACTAAATCTGCGGAAACATGGATGAATGTAACATGTCTGTTTACATCAGTTAGTGGTGTATATATATATAATTACAGTATCATTAATTGTCTAAAGATATATACATACATGTCTAGCATGTCACATCTTACAATCCTGCTCATCTTTCCCATTCGCATCCACCCAAAATTCCATGCCAAGCCTGAAGGAGGCGAACGCGTACCATGGAGAATTCCGGATCCGGATTGCATTGCGAAGACCTTTCGACCGACTGACGGACCGTCGGCGTTGGGTTCGATAACGAGGGGGCCGGCAGCCCGCAACCATTTACCCAAGCACCACCGGAATCCATTGGGAATGGTACCCTCCAGGGAACTAACATATCCCACAGTGGGAAGTTCGGAAACTCATGTTCAAAAGTGACGGCTGGTAGGGGATATGTGATCGTTCCCCGGGAGGGTATATTTAGCGGTATATTTACCTACATGATCCATTGTTGTTCTTTTAATGGTTACAGTAAGTTAGTAGGTAAATATACCGGGATAGTCCCATGGTATGGATCCCGGGATCCCAACTACCTTGAGATCCCGGATGATTGGGGTGGATCCCAATCTGAGTTCCAGATGCCGTTCTCAGAAGGATTGGATCCCTAGGGATAAAGCCATGACATGTGATGATGAATGTGTTGTTTGTTTTTTTTTGGTGTGTGTGAAATTACAAGATATCCATGTCGATGTTCCCGAAAAAAACAAAAAAAACTGTTTATAAATATGAATTTATTTATTTTATCTTGTCCAAGTTCATGGTAGGAGTGTAGATATGAATTGATTTGAATGTGGTCATTTCGAAAAGACATTTCCACAATGAACATAGACATATGAAATATTAGAGTCAATGTACATCACCTAAAACTAACGTGGATAGCCAAAATGATGGTTTCTAAAACTAACATGGATAGCCAAAATGATGGTTTCTAAAATCTGCCTCCTGTCATTTATGGCTATTTTGGGGTATCCATGTTGATCCATGTTAGTTTTCCGTAATCTTTTTTCCTGCTTTATAAGTCATGTAATCCCCCAAAGTTTAAGACGTCAGTTACTACATCCTTTCGTTGGGTCATGGTACTGGTAGCCACCATTTCATCGGTCACTCCACCAACCGACCCACGGGTTTCCCAACCTCACGAAAAGTCGAAGAACACTTTCCAAGGCCACTTTGGCATGAGTCGTTCTCAAGGACCTTGTGACATTTGAGCCACATGACAACTTGACAACAGGCCAGGACCAAGGGAACTTCCGGAAGTTCAGTAGATAAGACATTTAAATGAGACACTGATAGAAAAGTAACTTAAAACTCTAGCAACAAAAATATACTACATTATTTGCGGTTCCTTGAACTATCTAAAGACATCTATGTATATACCCCAAACCATCACGGAAACAAACAGAAGTGTTTTAGATTATTGACCTTTTGCGGGATCCAATACCAAAGTAAGGATGCATAAGTAGTTGTTAGTCGTCCAAACTCTTGGGAATGTCTTTGACTCTTCATTTTCAAGGAATTGTTTTTGTTCCATGGTGGCTCGGTTTGGGACACGAGGTCAGGTGATACGTTGACAACTTTACATCATAGGCTCAACATGCACACATTTAAAGAAAAAAACAAGAAAACCACACAAAGAATAGCCTTTGCAACTGGAAAAAGTCTAAGTGCATGTTCCAAATACCCAACAACCAGTAGAATCAACATTTTAAAAGGTGTTCTTTTGACATGTATCTTGTGACCTAATCTTTAGTTCAATTTCAACCAACCGGACCAAAGGTCTTTTGTTCCATAATCCAAATCTCTGTCGGCCCATCTAAAAATCAAAACCCCCACTGCGAGTTGCCCCCCCCATTTTTTCTCATTGAAAAGGCCGTAGAATGACAACATCTTTTATAAAAAACAGGTGCTTTAAGCAGCTGCATGGTGAAGCAAATGCACATTTCCCCAGGATCAGCTTGACGTCCAGCATGCTATGCTGGGAGACGCTGAAATCTGAGAAATTTGGCTTGTGTGCAATGGGTGGATCCCTTGACTCAACGAGCAATGATTCACTGATATAAACCACTGATTGAACCATAGCCCATAATCATTCAGTGAAACACCCTAACAAACCGCAATCCTCAAAAAAAAATGTCAATGTCGAATGTCGTGGATCCTCCCTAATCTTAAAACAATCAGAACTTCACCTCAATCATATCTTCTTCAACGTCTTGTTGATGACCATTTTCCTTGCTTGGATCACGGTCCATGACCGATCCTGAACGTGATTGTCCCAGATCACTTTGTGAATCTGCGAGGTTTATGCCATTCGCATCGGGTACAAACAAACCTCAACAGGGGACGTTTAACCAAATCGGACCGACGTCCCAGGGGGAGGATTTCATGGACCGAACTGGGATGAAGTGTCATTGAATTGCGGGAAAAAATGGATGATGGAGAATTGATCAGAGCAGCAGACTTGTTTTGAAGGACAAAAAAGGTTGGTTGGTATCCGGGGCTAATGAAAGTTGAACAACACAACAATTTTCAAGTTCCATTGATGGATGCAATACTGATTTTAAGGGGGGCAAAACACTATTTAAAACAACGCAGTGGTTGTTTTAAAGAGAAACCAACAAAATTCCACTCGAACTTCTTGAAGCTTTCAAGAAACGCAACGGGGCGCAACTCCCAAAGCGCCCCTTTTCGGATGGTTGGTTTGATGATGGAGTCCCCCAGGGGCTTGATTCATGGCTAGTCAACCAACACCGACCCCCCTAACATACCCCCCCAGAAATAAGGCCTTAAGGCCTGCCTTGATCCATCGGGTTTCTGTAGTAAGGGCCTTATAAAACCCGCATGTTCTGAGCAGGGTACGTTAAGGGACGGGTTGGTTGACAAGTCGCCATAATTGATGGTTTTTTTCCTTTGAAAAATCAATTGGGGAGGTTTAAATTGTTGTGTGCAATGCAACCAAACCAATTCAAAAGTTGCATTGAGCAGATTTCTATTGGTTGATTTTTGAACAACCACACCCCTCCCAAGAAAACATCCACAATTGCCGACCAAAAAAACAAACCCCTTTCATGAGGTCCGCACCTTTCGACACACCCATTTCACGATCCAAAATCAATTGGCCTAAGGCCCTGATCCTGCAGAGAGGCACATGTTGGGCAATGGCCTTTGTTTTTTGGGGAAGGATAATCGTTGGAACCATCGGGAGGATGGATATCATCCCTTCTCACACGGCAAATTGCCGAAGCTTTCGATGGTTTTTACAACGTACACCCCGGAAAATTTAACAGTTCGCGCCTGAAAATAGGCCGGGCCCCAAAAGGAAAGTAGTCTTCCAACCAGGATTTTTTTTAGGGGCTATGTTAAATTTCGGGGGTGTAGTAGATATATTGTTTTTACTGTATAGATGTTGTACAGAGCAAGCACAGTGCATGCAGTTTTTTGCAGTATGATATAATTTATACATCTGTATACATCTATATAATTACACAATTCTACAATGCATATACAGTGCAAACAGCATATTAACTTCAAGCAACATAGGTCCAAACACTTCCTCAATCGGTGGGTATGTAATTTGGTGGTTCGCTGGTCGGTAGTGATTAAGCCTAGCCGAAAACCCTTTGAAACAGAAGCTGAGATACTCCAACTCCCATGACGGATCCATTAGGACTGCCTGTATTTACCGATCCATAAATTTTGTTGTTTTCTTAATGGTAAATTAGTAGGTAAATATAGCATAATCACATGGATTGTTTTGGGATGGGTGAATTCTTGTAACCCGTGCAACTTGATGACACCTTGTTACCCTCTTCATCTTCACCTTCAACTAGTTGATGTTTTTGACCTACACCCCTCCTTGACTTAAAAAAATATCCAAGAGGGCTAAGAGCAAAGGAATGATGATTTATGGGGCCGGGTGTCATGTGTATATATTCTGTCCATATTCATCTCATGTCTCCCATGAGACCTCCAAATGGATTTCAACTTAGGGCTTCCCCATTAAAAGGCAGTCTTGTTATCTCATGAAATCCTGATTGGATACTCCAAGAGCTGTGAAAAACTTATAGTGACTTATGAAGCTGTGAAACAGAATGTATAGAATCAATGAACATATGGTGATCTAAATCTAACATCACAATGAAACTTTGCTGTTCATTTTGATCAAGAAATAAATACATCCAGAACTGGCCGCATTTCCCCAACCCACATTTCTTTCCAGTAAATCAGTATACCCTTACATAACCAACTTCAAATAACTACCCTTGCGCACCCCGTTTCGGGCCCTACCGCCGTTACCGAAAACAAACTGACTCTCCAAGGCACTTGTTCTCGAAGCGTTCGCGGCCAATGGCATTGATCACCCGAAGTAAACGATACTCTTCGTTGGGATCGTGGCAACTTGAATTGGAACAATCCTCGGCAAATTTTGCAAAAAAAAAACGTGAGTTGGTAGCAGGAAATAAAAAACGTAACACCAAATATGCTCTTTCAGTCGGGGTGAAAGTAAAGAACGCTACTGAAAAAAGGGGTGGAAAGAGCCTATAGCCATTTATTTGTAAGGCCATTTATAAGGGTCATAGCTCCATTTACAACGATCGTGTGCCCACCTTGTAGCTATCAACACAAAAAAGGTGGGATGATGTTGTGAGTTGGATACCTTTGGGGAGAGAAAAATTGGGTCACCGCTGCTTTGTGGGGTTTAGTGGGTTTAAATCTGTCATAGAGAGTGTGTGTCTGTGTATGTGTTGTTGTTGTTGTTGTTGTTGTTGTTGTTGTTGTTGTTGTTGTTGTTGTTGTTGTTGTTGTTGTTGTTGTTGTTTTAAAATGGAATGTGGTAATAGTCATTTTTTTTGTGGTGATTGGGGTTGCTACTTGGACATACTGCATCCGTGTATTTAAAGATACTTTTACTGCATGCAGCATCTATGAAGGCGAAGCAAAGGTGCATAGAATATTTTTTGTTGATGTCGATGTGGGTTGGATGCATGGTGTGCATGTCTCTGTTCTTTTTCGCTTTGCTCATATTTTACCAGCCCAACTTGCAAACTTCCATTTGCAAATTTCCCCTCCTTGACTGACGTCATGGCTGTCAAGAGATATGTGGGCACGAGCCCCTTCCAGTAACAAACACCAGCGGGATGATCACATGTTCGTGTTGCAAGTTCATCAAGCTGCACTTTCCACTACTGTGGCGATACCTACCAAACATATCCAAACATATAAAACTCATTTTGTGAACTTCCTTCAAAGATCACAAGATCCATAGTCTTGCCAAACATCCCGGACATGGATCCCTTACACGATGAAATACACAACAATCATACACCAACCAAACATATATAATGTTTACCACCAAAAAATATCTAGTTCTTTCCCATATTTGCAATCCGTTCTTTCAGTCTACCACTTGAACAAATATAGTATAGGGCTCTTAGGTCTACATGTCGCTTATCAGCGTCGTTTGTTTTTAAAGAACACCGAGCTTCAAAATTGGCCAGTTGCTTAAGGGCAGAATTACTCAATGAAACCACCACCAGCTGTTTGAGTGCTTGTTCCATAGAAGTGAAGGACAGTAAAACACACAGCTCCCACGCGCACCTCAGGTTTTGGAAAACTTCATGACTTGTTGCAATGGAGTTTTATGGATGGTAACAAGTTCCCGAAGTTATCCAACAACAAAAGACAGCATCAATCTTTAGGCATGAATCGTCATATATTTTCAGATGAGGATTGGGGTGTCCAATCACCTCCGAAACGCATAGTATTTGGGTTCCATTACCATTTTCAGAAGGTGAGCCAGGATCCCTTGGGAATATATCATGCAACAAAAAGTTGAAGGGCTGGGAAATCTCCCCGACAAACAAAAATTGGAGAGAGGGGCAGATAGGTGAAGCCAAAGATGCCCATTTTTTTCCGTTCATTTTTCTTCCAAGAAGACTCATTTGTTTGTTTCCAGAATGCGAGGTAGTTTCAAAGCTATCTAAAACTTGGAAGAATATTTAGAGCCTCAAAGATTATGATAACTGTCAAATATCGGAAGTATCAATATTAAAATTCACCTGATGAACTGCTGTACTTTGAATAAAGGTCACTGGAATTGAGTCGTGAGATCGTTTTTGGCTGGTGATGGATATACACTACACTACACCACGAGACTTTGAAGCGTTCGGCACCAATGTCGATAGAAATACATCCAAGAGTTTGTTCTAAATGACCACCACCCTGCTGGAAAGGACACATGTTGTAAATCTGACACCCGTTCTGGAAACACTGAATGTCCAACTCAAGATACTTACTTTGCCCACAAAAATGTGTAGCTGAAAAACACCTTTTCGTTAAAAAGGTGAGAAATAATGGTGGCAATTCTTCTGGATTTTTGGGGTTCCTCCATTTGAAAGCCTCTTGTCCCCTGTTCAAACACCACCACGACGTCACCGTTGTTGATGGGGAATGCCCAAGGGGCCATAAACGTCGAGGAAACGTCTTTCCACAAAGACACAGCACCCTGCGGCACGACATGACCTAAGTACGTGCAGGCCGTGTCACGCCAAGATGGTTGGAAAAAAACACTCTGGTTGTTATGAATTCCGAACTTCCGAAAGAAAAGGGTATCCCATTTTGGGTATAATGCAATCTTGATGAATATGTACTGTATAAATGCCAAATAAAATATTAGATCTCACAGCATAAGAACACATTGCTACGTATATGCTACATTGGACTAGGTCAGATTTGATCATATCATTGGCATACTCCAGCTAGTATAATCTTGCCTGATTCATGATACCATTGTCTTGTTGTTTTTTAATGTGGAATTGATAGGGGGTCCTAAACGAAAAGTGTGATAAACGCCTATTTTGTTCACGCCTGTATCCTCATCTAGCAGTGAGAGAGTCTTTCCGACCATGCCATCTATATGTTTACAGTAGTCCCTTCATGCGGTTGCCAAGTTGACTGCTACATATCTTCAAAAAGGAAAAAAACTAAACATGATTTACATGAACATATATATGCTCCCTTCCCAACACTCAGTGGTTTTCTTGAAAAACAGGTCATCTTACATCTGTTACACTCAAAGGTGCCTTTTCTCTTTGGCTTTGTTTCGGTTCCGGTAAACAATTTTCATCCTCATCCTTCCCTTCACTGTATAAATCATCCAAGACACATTTACGGGCAACACTCTCAAACCATCAGCTAAGTCCATCTGGTCAATACAGAATTTGTCAACCCAAAAGGTAGGATATCTACCATGGTGGCGACAAAAGCTGTCCTCGGCAATGACTTGATTTCATCACTCTTGGCTGGTGCTTTATGTAGTGGGAATCTAAGGGGACCCCCCAATGCCAACCCCCCAAAGAAAAGAAGGCCTGATTAAGGGGGCTACTAACCATCATTGAATCATTGTCACTTGATAATCCCCTAATAAGGCCATATTTTCTGAGGGGCGGTGGCATTGGGGGGGCCCCATGATTATGTGTATTTTGTGTGTTTTTTTTCCGGGAAAAGAAGAATCTGAAACACATATTAACCTTAATCATCAATCTTGAAAGTCATCTTCTCAACGATGTTGTGGGATGTACATCAACAAATCAACGTATCATTATACTGTTTTGTTGCTTCAGAAATCCCAAGTAGCCAACCACCGTTTGGATTCGTATTTTAAAAACACCTAGTGACTTAGTAAATCATGGGATAGTCACGTGACGAGTACCTCGACTGGTCAGTTTGCCGGATTTCTGAACCATCAACAGTACCAACAACAAAAAACAACTATTGGTTTATAATTACCAGGTTTTGTCAATAAACCAGTTGGAAGTTGCTGCTGTTATCTGAAACACATATTCATCAAAACCTTTGAAACCACCAGGCACTTCCAATGAAATCCATAGCGATCTCCCAAGGTCACCACGGTCCGATCCAATTTGAAAGTCCCCCATGCAACAGGGCACTGTGAGGTGTTCCAGAAATGTCTGTAATTTCACCATCCTTAACCAATATATACACCCCCGAAGATTAACATAGAACCTGAAAATGATGGTTTGGTTCAGATGATTTTCTTTTTCAATTGGGTGAATTTGAGGTTCCATGTTAATCTTCCGGGGTGTATAACTAATATTATATAATATTATATATATATATTAATTCGAAACCCATAGGATCCATGGGACGAACAGTATATTTACTGAATTTCTGAATGGTTGATTTTTATGGTAAATTAGTGGGTAAATAAACCAGTCGGATGGATCCTATGGGGTTTGCAGTGTAAGATTTGGGATGTGCCACCTCTTGAAATCATTTGAGAATGCAACGTGAAACGAAACCATCACATGAGTCACAAAGAATCCGCCACTCCACTCCACAGTTATTGAGATCTAGTCCTGCAAATTTCAAAGCTGCCACGATTCTTTCTTCAACACTTGAAGAAGTGGAAATACGGTACAAAAAGGCCGTATTGCCGTGTTCAAAGAGATGGTTAAAAGTCCGGAATGATGTTTGATATATAAAGATGTACATGTATATTAAGTATATTACAGGTATACTCAAAATATCATCTTCATAAACTTTCAACACATTTGCCAAGCTCTTCATCCTTAACCTTCCGGGTAAATTAAAAAACAACCAACAAAACACCATCCCCGGCCGGACCTCGACCAATCCCGCGCCGAGGTGCTGCGATCAATTGCAAGGCACGAAACTTTTGTTCTGGACTATCGGACCATGAATGTGACACCTGAAAAAAATCCGTTGCCGTTGGGGGGTGGGAAAGGAATTCATGAAGAAATCACGAAAATCTGGGGGAGGGGGAATTTCCGTTAAACTTCAAAGATATTGATTTTTTTGGGGGGGTATACCAAAAATGTTGCCAATGTTCATTTCTGATGTATGGAACCTTTACATCCAACATATGGTTTGAATTGGGAAGTTTCTCTGTTGAACGTGCTGGTTCACCTCCGATAAAACAAATTTCCCCAAAAAGTTCAGATTCTTGATTTGTTTAGATTCAGCTTCCCCTACTCAATTTTCAGGACTGTGGTCAGCTGACAAATATACTTTTTGAAACAAAGGTGAGCTATCATCATCTCTTCAACCAATAGGAGTTCCCCACAGGGGCCAACAGCCTCTGGGGTGATGTCTACAACTCAGCTCGGGGGAGTTATTGGGAGAAACTGTTTCAAAGGTGGTTCAAAAAAAACTAGTTGGTGGTTACCTGGTTTCAACCCATTTATATTCGTCAATTTGGATCATTTCCCCAAGTATGGGGTGAAAATTAAATATGTTTGAAACCACCACACAGAAAATCATGCAACAAAATATACACCCAAAAGATCCATGGGACGAACGGTACACTATATTTACCTATGTTACATAGTGCACATTCTTTTATTTTCTTGATTTCAAGTAGGTAAATGTAGGCAAATCCCGTGGATCCAATGGGCACAAATATACCACGAGTGTATATACGTACAAACATCGTCCGACATTGTGATAGTATCCAAACCAACATCCGGAGACAAAATCAATCAGAAACTAGTTGGTGGTTCAACTCATCTGAAAATTATCAGTCAAATTGGATCATGTCCCGAAGTAGGGGTGAAAATGAAAAAAATGTTTGAAACCACCACCTAGCAAATTAACAGACACGAACAACCTCCTTCACTTTGCTGATCACTCCATCTTGCCCTCGAGTGATTTCCCCCATAGCTACTGTTGATGGAAGAAATCTTGCACCAGGACCAGTTGATACGGTAAATATGGCATTGTTTCCAGGCTTTTCATGCATGTCAGGTGGTGATCGCTGGAGTCCTGAACCATCAACAGTAGTAATTACATGTCTAATCACCAGTTTGCTATATGGTGTAGGGATCCTATCACCTTCTGAGAATGGTAATGGAACCCAAATACTAGCGTTTCGGAGGTGATTGGACACCCCAATCATCAGCTGAGAGTATGACGATTGATGCCTAGGGAGGGTTTTTCCCTACTATTGCAAACCAGGCCACAAAATAATCAATGACTTCTCCCCGTTGCACAGGTCGAGACAGTTGATAGGTGCCAGTTGCAAGGTCTCCAGCATAATCCGGGCGCCAAAGTTCAGCACTTTGAGCGGCCCAATCGACACAACGCAATTTCTTACGGCCCAGCTTTAATAACCTCGTTCTGTCTTTGTGGACAAATTTGGAGGAGTTGTGTCTTTTGTTTCATCTATGAAAAAAGTGAAGTTTGGAATTTGAGTTTGCTTAGCTCTGCAATTTTCGGTCAAATGATCATCCATCATTTATAAGTCGTTTTTGGGTAGGATTCTATACCTCCGCAATTTTCAGGTAGCCTTTTTTGGGACTCCAAGTATAAAAGACAAATTTGCAGAGACAAATGATCCTCATCTTGTAGAGGTAGATTCACCGAGAATATGGTGAATGAACATTACCTTGTAATATAATATCTGCTGGTATGGAAACCCATGGACAACATGCATGCTGAAAATTATCATGCAACTGATAGCAAGACTCGGGATTTTTAGTGATTGAACACTCAACGGCTTAATTGACAAGTGAAAAAAACATCTCTCTTCTGCTGCCATTAATGGTACCTTCCTGGAACTATCACATCCCCTTTGAAAAGGCGCTTTTTGAGTCCATGATTTTCCGTTTCCCAAAGGGTGGGATCTGTATACGTTCTCTGGAAGGTATCACTTCCTTTTCTAGTTGGTGGTTGAACCAACCCCATTTGAAAAATATGCTCGTCAACATGGGTTCATCTTCCTCAATTTCCGGGGTGAACATAAAAAATATTTGAAACCACTACCCAGTTTTCCTTTGTGTCGAGTCGCAAAATCCTCCATCAAAAATGTAGCCTCCAAGAACTTGAAGTTACACAAAAACTGCCATCAAAAAATCACCATTGGTGAACATTTTCTATAGTTGGTGGTTTCAATCCATCTCAAGAATATTCAAATAGTCAATTTGGATCAGTTCCCCTTAAAATCGGGATGAACATTTAAAAAAAAAAAATATTTGAAACCACCACCTAGTTAGTTGTTTTGTTGAAAACAACCAAGATACTCAGGCCATGGTAGTGCCATTTGCTTCCGTTCAATCTGCCAGGTCAGCGCACTACTAGTCGGTTGCGAAGTGTCCAACGATGCAGGAGGTGAAGGACCCAACTGGACTCTAAAGCTACGGCCATCTACCTGAGAGCTTTCCAACAAGAGCCGTATTTTGGATTGGATGGGACGAAAAAACATGTCTACCCCTCCCCGAAGTTTAAAACATGCCCTGTTTTAGTTTTAGAGTACCCGTATTGAAGTATTGTACATCATTTTAAAGTGACAAAGGTGTGAATTTGACTATTACCGAGTACAGTAGAATGTACAAAGAAGAAATACGCTCATGTACTCTTACGCAACAATATATTCCTAGTTGGTGGTTTCAACCAATCTGAAAAATATGCTCGTCAAAATGGGAATCTTCCCCAGGTAGGGGTGAATCTGAAAAAAATGTTTGAAACCACCACCTAGATTCCTTTTAGTTTCCAGTGCTAGGGCCATGTTTATTTGCCTGGCCGGAGGTCAAGACTGCAAAGTTGTCATACCACCATGAGAAGCTACAAGAGAGTTGGTGGAATTGGTGGATGCCATTACCCAAACAATCCATGCATGGTAGGTTTAAAGTTGTCATACCACCATGAGAAGCTACAAGAGAGTTGGTGGAATTGGTGGATGCCATTACCCAAACAATCCATGCATGGTATATTTACCTACCTTTACCATAACTTTAAGCCAAACGTAGGTAAATATACCAGTCCCATGGATGGTATGGGTTATATCTAACAACAGAAACACGTGCACGTGCCTTCCACGTTTCAATGTTTCACAAAGGCCCAAAGATGAGAGTGTCTCCAAAATAGGAGCCACATTTAAAACATGGGTTCCTACCAACAAGTTCCTCCTGACCCACACAACCCGTTTATTTCCAAAAACAGCTTTTGTTCGATCAAAAAATCACCGTCCAAATTGTCAGCCGCTCTTTTGCAAAACTTAAATGTTCCTTATATCATTAAGGGTGCGGAATTGTTTTGGGAATTCTTTTTTTTTTTTCGGGATTTTTTTTTTTTTGGTCGGGGGTGGTTTTGGGGCTGTCCAGGCTCCTTTTTGGGAAAACCCAGGGGTGAAAGGCAGGTTCGTGCGGGTTTTCCAGGACATTTGGGGGTGGTTTTAGGGCTGTCCAGGCTTCGTTCTGGGGAAACCAGTGGTGAAATGCAGGTTCCATCCAGGTTTGGACACAAAAAACTGCTTCNAAAAAAACATACAACGAATGAAAATAAAAGAAATCAACACACTGAAACGCATGAAAACTTCGGCAACATAAAAATAACACAAAAAAACTAAACTAACAAACACAAGACAAAGTGAATATATAAAACTGATAGTAAAACAAAGTAAAAGACAGGTTAGAAAAAAAGGAACGAAAAAGAACAGAGGACCAGGAAACCAGAAGACCAGAGGAGCAGGGGACCAGAGGACCAGGTGACCAGGGGACCAGAGGACCAGGGGACCAGAGGACCAGGGGACCAGAGGACCAGGACGAGATGAAGGGGGACGAGATGACCAGGGCACCAAGGGATTAGAGGACCAGGGGACCAGGCGACCAAAAAAAGAAAAAAATTCCCAAAAAAAAAGAAAAAAAATCCCAAAATAAATACCTCCCCTATCATTAACAACATATAAACCTCAAGGCATCCTTCCTAAACAATGATCGAGACCGTTACCAACGGAAATTCACCCACCAAGCCATCCTTGAGTTTACCTTGCCAAGGATCTGAGACCTCCTTGACATGACCCATCACAAATTCCGAACGTGGCAATTGCGTCACTGGAAATGAAGTGGATGTTAAAGCCATAGAACTGCTCATGGCCAATTCATCTTGGCTCCTGAAAGGATATTTGTCCATGGCATGGAAGTTGTTGAGATGGGTTAAATGGGTTGTGATGTTCATGATGAGAAGCATCCTGACTGGAGGATCAGATTTGTGAAGGATAAGTTTCTATAGTATTGTCCAGTAATTGCAGTACAGTATATGCTAATATGCACCTGAGATGGTATAGAGTGGTTAATGTTTACTAACAAGAGTCATAATACCATGACAGCATATTATTGCAGCTCTGCATAACACAAAGAATCATCTATGCTCCCTCTCTCTACGTATATATGACGTATCGACGTATATGATATATATGATATGCAAATTGTTAAAACATCTTGGAATATTTATATAATATCCTTAAACATCTTAGTATATCACTTACCTCCAAGATCCTGAACAAAAAGAGCCTTTTTAGGAAAGTATCCTCACTAGTCACTAAACTACTTGGTTACCTTTTAAAGCGAGGTCCTTCAGTTCCATTTGTACAATCAACCCCAACCAAGCAGCCATCTCATCACCAATTCCCACGGTGGTGTTTTTTGTTCACCCCCCAAAAAAACACCAAGCAGCCATAGGAACAACAAAAAACGAAAAAAAGAACCGACAAAAAAAAAGGCCGAGGTACAACCACCAGGGCTGACCTGGTTCCACAACATAGGAATCTAACAACATAGCCATAAAAGCACCATCTTGAAGCTGCAAGCGACGGTAATGGTCCAACCACACCGCCAACCTGGAGGCAAAAGAGTAGGTATGAAAACAGGGAAATAGCATTGTGACCGGGGAAATTCATGTTATGTTTTGCAAGTATGAACAAGTCACCTCTGAATACTAAGGTAAAAGAAATCCTGTACCAGTTGAGATATGTAGTACGCTCTGGTTTGAAAAATATGTTTTTCCATCTCAACTGGCATCCAGGATGTCCGACCCATCAACGGGTGGCTGAGGCTGACTTAGCTTGAAGCACACTCCCTGAAACTAACATATAGCACCTGAGAATAGGCCGTCCCGAAAGGAATGTAACTGTATTTCAACCATCCATTTTCAGGCGCGAACTGTTAGTTTCGGGGAAGGTATTGTTAGTAATGAATGTATACCATTTAGTTTGCCCCTTTATATTTCTGGAGTACTGGCGCACTTGTTTTCTTTTTGACATCCCCAAGAAATTCCAAGAAACTGTTTAAAGAGCCGCTTTCGTCCAAGAGCAAAGACCACCAGCAGTGGTAAAAGAAGTACCGCCTCAAAAACGCGTGGGTAGAGACGAAACACTTCGTACAATCCCAGCCCTGCTGGAGAAAGGCACTGAAACATTGAAAAAGTGTCCCATATGTCCACCGATAATCGTTGTTCTTTTTCGCAACTGGAGAAGGTGACTGTACAACCCATACAAGCATGTACAACCCACAAATGATTTGGGCTTTCTGGACACAACACGCAATCAACCCTTAACAGGAGGATACATCAATTCATGATTCAATGACTCGTGACCAGCCCTAGTCATCCCTAGTCTGCAAACCTCAAAACCAGCCCTCGAATGGCTAAGAAACTGAGAAGGCAGTTGCCGCACCAATTGCAATGTCCAATTGACGCCCTTCTTCAAATTGCCTGTGATACTTCAAAAAAAAAACGCTGGCAATCATTGGTGGTTCTCAAGCTTACTAAAGTCGCATCTTTTTGTTGTCAAATGGGACATCTTCCCCTCTTTGCTGTGTGAAATCACAAAGCTGGGAAGATCAGAGTTGTACTGGACGAATGGGCGAGAAGTTCACAAAAAAGATGGAGTGTAGTTGTAGTGTTGAAATGATCTTGAAGATACATCTATATACATCTACAAATGAAACAAGTGGTAAAGGGTATGCATTATTTACATGAATTCACTGCAGCAAAGTGTAGCAATGTCATACAATGTTTATCTTGCAGAAACAGCAGACTTGATAGGAGCTATAGTAATTAGATGTGCTCAACAAATTTAGGTTTGAACCTTTTAAAATCATCCCTTCCCGGCATAGTTAGCATTGTTTCATGGATTTGAAATATGCACCAGTCAGTATGGCTGGAATCCCTCCCCACCAAAAACAAAAACGAAAAGCAACGTCAATGCCACTCTGTCAAACCTCAAATGCCCGTTCCTACTGACCTAGTGGTTTCAGAAGCTGATTTGAGTCTCATCAATCTCCAGTCAGACCACACCACTGGTGTGGAAGTCTTGAAGTTTATATCTTTCCACATTTGAAACGCATATTATGATTGCCTGGATCCAAACCCGAAACTAACCGTATCTTAAGGGGTCCCCAATGGAAGCTACCAATAGCTCCCGAAAAAATCCAGGAATTCTCGATATGGAAAATTCGTGTCCAAGCACAACACATATGGCTTCAATCTCATCTTCGCTTTGCCATCACCATTTTTGACACCATTTTTTTCTCATCCGGGGAAAAATAAATAACACCACAAACAAGTCGGTGTGCCCAATTGAGCCCAGGGTGCTTGTGTCCCAAAGCCATGTCAACGGCTCTACAAGCATGGTAGCTGCTGCCCCAACTCACCGTGACATAAGATGCAGCATACATTCTCAACGTGGCCTAACAAGGTGCCACATGTGAGACATCCACCAAACATACTGCAACCACGTTGCATGCAGTGGAACATGTCAACACCCAGTTGATGAAAAAAACACATCTGTAGGAATTGAATTGGAGGAAGAGTTCGGTTCCGAACCATGAAAATATCAAGATCATTTTGTTAGCAACAAGTAATTCACCACAAAAAAGGATGATTGAAATACTAAACATGACCAAATATGTGGCCGGTTTTGCTACTCTTATTATGAACCATCGCCAAATCACGATGCTCTAGTGTATACCAACCACTACAGCCAAAGCAGTTTGGGGCAAACCCCAGTGACAAGAATCATCACCCTCATCACCTGACACCAGTGACACAAAAAAACTCGCATATCATTAGGGATTTCTCCAGGGAACCCCCAGTTAGGACCCCCTTCCCATGTCCGCTTCCCATACCATTCCCATAGTTCAAGGGATTCTTGTGGGAGTGAGATTAGGGATGTGATTGATGTCAACACCTGGGTCTTTGTGCAGCGCATCCATAAAGACAGCAGCAGGGCCAAAACTGCATGGACGGACAACCAAATGTCCGTAGCGAGCCTCGCATGGGAGATTCATGAAGAGGTCATTGGACATGGTCTAAAAAACACGAACATGTTCTTGTATACGTGAGAAGATTATGTTGCACATAGTGACAATGGTTGATCAGGGTCATCCTCGAAACANCAGTGTGATCCTGACTTGTTGCTTGGAATGTTGGAGCTGTGCTGTTTCGCAGTCAACAAGTTGAATGAGTTTCTCAGTGCGTGAAAAAGTCAACAGATTACACAACTACTGTAACTCACCGAGATTCGTGTACTGCAACTGGCTCGCTTGACCGAAGTGACGGATTGTCATATTGAGGAAATTGAGATTTCTCAGATGAAAGGATGGCCATTGCATGTCAACGTTTTTTTTTGTTTCAGAAGACGCAACAACCTGTTGCCAGATTGCTGAGTCCCAGGGTTTGAAGACAAGTGATTGGGTTTGAAGGGCGTGAACTTGCTTGATAGTTTGCAGAGCTCGAGTTTTTAAATTGGATTTTGATTTGCAATGTGTAGCTTTGCCAAAGACTTTGAGCATGTTAGGATGCAATGATGTGGTGGTGAAATATTTGCGATCAGAGAGTGCAAGAGAGTAACCGTAACCTTGATGACCTTTTGATTTTTTTTTTTCTTTTGGTTTTCTTTTCCTTCGGTTTCCCCCTCCCTTCCCCTCGCCGCACCGTCGCCGTGCCTTTACTGTGCATTTGTCATTCGCCGCTCCTCCGCAGCTTTTGGGTCGCGGCGGGGGCCGGGGTGGGTGTCTAGAGGTCGCAGGTCGCTTTTGTAAGGGAGGGTTAGTTAGAGGTTGCAGGGGGTGGGTGTAGAGGTCGCAGGTCGTCCTTGTAAGGGAGGGTTAGTTAGAGGTCGTAGGTTAGCTGGCTCATTTCCCTCCCCCCTGTTTTTTTTTTTCTTTTCTGTTTCTCTTTTCCGTTTTTTTTTTGAGATTTCAATTGATTGTGGAACGCACGTAGGCTCAAAGTATTTTGTTTTCCTTTTCACGGTTGGCCTGATGGCTGCTCCGGCATTAGTTAGTAAAGCCCAGTGTGAAGCCCTAGAGCGGTGCATTGAAATGATGGAGAGAGGAGTGGAACACAAATACTGGGATCTTGACCCGCCTAGTCCAAGGCATCTTCCATGCGCAGAACGCGCTTGTCGTAGCAGGTCCCCTGTCCCACGGGAGAAGAGCCACAGCTACGACAATGGAAAATTGCAACCGGACAAAGAGGGAACTAACCCACCGAAATGGACCTTTGAGGAAAGGCTCAGCGGGTTGGAACGGGACATCCAGGAAATCAAGAATGCCATCTTGAGTCAAAAGGGACACGCCTTAGAGGCGACAGAAGGTCATGAGCAACCGCAAGTACACAGTGAGAAAGAACATGAGAAGATTGTACCGGCCGGGGCCGGAACCACTAAGGAAGATAGTCCTCCTAAGGCAGCTTTTGACCAAGGAAACCAAGCCAAAGCAGCTGAGGCCATCCAAGCTCTTCGGGCTGATCTTCGTCAGCTTGACACCTCATCTGGCTCAAGGACGCTGCAGGTGACATTCCGGCAGCAGTTCTCCCCAAAGGAAGTGGCTCAGAGAGTTGAAATGTGGAAAGGGGCCAGTGGTCCACGAATCCCCGTTGAACCTTTGGAGATTCAAAAACACGGGGTGTGGAAAAAACCCGTGGGCCCAGTGAGTTTTGCAACGGCAGGGGGTGATGCAAGGAAGTTTGTTCTCAAACTCCAGCTGGCCACCTCTGCCAAAAAACTCTTGAAGCTTTCATTTCAAGTAAAGACATCGACCAATGAGCTCACCATCTTGGGGGGAAAGTCCGCACTATCAGAGGAGGCAGCATCTATGGTGATGCTATTTGGGGCCCATAATGAATCTAAGGTGACTGCAGGTAGTGCTCCTAAATTCGATTTGGCGCATTTCTTTGGTGAGCCAATGAAGTAGGAGCAACGCAATGCCTAATTAAACTGCAGGAGCTGATTTGCAAGANTTTTTTTTTTTTTTTCCTTTCTTGTCGTTTTTTTTTTTGGGGGGGGGGTCTTTCGCTGTTGTTGCTGCTGCTTGTGGTGGTGGTGGCGGTTGTTGTGGTGTGTGCGTGTTCTTTCTTTTTCTTGGGGGGGCGGGTTCTCTGCCTTGCTTCTTTGCCTTTCTCTTTTTTTTTTTCTTCTTTTGGTTCTTTTCTTTTTTCCTTCTCTGCCTGCTGTTTTGTTGTTGGGCCGCCTGCTTGTTTTTTGTTTTTTTTCTTTTTCTTTCGCTCGTCTTTTTCTTCTTCCCTGTTTTTTTTTTTGTTTTCCCCTCCGCCTTCCCTTTCTTCCTTCTTCTCCTCTCCTTTTTTTTTTTTTCTTTTCTCCCTCCCGCTCTTTTTTCTCTCTGCCCTCAACTCAGGTTTTCCCATGCAAACTGATGCCACTGAAGTCCGACCAACATGCCTTTCGCATTTCATGTCATAGGGCAAATGATGTCCCTTTGTCAAGGGTCCTGGAATTGCAACTTTTCTCACAAGTGTTTTCTTGGCAAGAGAGTGTTCAGTCGCATGATGTCATGTGTGTTTTCTTCTTTGATTCAAGGGTTTTGAAGAAATTCCTTTGTCCAGTGCGGCTCTGAGAAGGCTGAGGCTGATGCTAAGAGTTTTTTTTCTGGATAACGAGACATGGGCAAAACAGATGCAGTTAACTCAGTTCGTTCTTTCCTCCAAGAACACTGCGCTTGATACTGAGGATGTTTTTGGAAAACAATTTTTCCGTTTTGTCGAAATGCAAAAGGAGGTCCAACTTATGATTTTGATCTTTGGAATGATCAGACTGACATGGTATGCATAATGCTGTGTTCTCTCAGTTGCAACCTTGGTAGTTTCCCTTTTTGCGCGGGGCCATGGAATCGCCAGAGTTGGCTGCCAAAGTTTCCGAAAAGTGCTGCACTCAAGCTCTCCAAGATGCTGCAAACCAGCTGTCTTCGTTGGTGCAGAAAGGATTGCCTGAAAGACAGCATTATAAACGGAAACTTCTGACAGCTGCGCTCCGCCGTGATGTTTGGGCGCTCCGAGCAGCACAGCCGAGTTTCGGTGTCTCCGACATTCCAGTGGATTTGAGACTGTTCCGTCAGTTTGATGCAGTGCTTGTGGAGTGTCTTGATGATGTTCTTAGGCGTACTGATCAGACTGCACTGAATGTGCCCCTCAACAAGGTAACTGGACCTTGGGAGGGAGGTAGATTAGCTGAGCATGGGAAGGCAACATCATCGAACAGAACTCAGGCCAAACTAGTAGCATGGAATGGTCAAGGTGCCTTTGGACGATTCGCAGATGCTGGGTTGAATTTTGATCGCATGATTTCTGTAGCTGCTAAATTATTGGAGCAGCAGGTCACCGTCGCAGTTATCTCTGAGCCAAAGCTGGGCGAACATGTCAGATGGCCAGCAGACATGGAATACCAATTTCTTGGGGCGAGAACCGAGGACCCAGGTTCCGTTGCAATCTTAGTCCACAATTCAATTGTCGATCAAGTTTTGGAAATACCCAACCTAGGCACAGAGAAAGCAATATGGGTAAGAATTGGATGCAATCCTGGGCTCCTGCTCCTTGCAGTATATGGACCACATGCCGGAACCAAAATGCATATAAGAGAAACTTTCTGGGAGTCAAGATTTTCAGAACTGCAAGTACTAAGGCAAAAACCGGAGTTTGCAAATTGTAAGCTGATTTGCTTGGGAGATTTTAACTTGCACTTCCCTGTTTTGGGGGCCGCCAACACCAGAATGGCAACGAGATTGGACAGACGCTTGCAAGAATTGTTTACAAGTACGGCAGGATTTGATTGTTTGTTGTTCAACCCTTCAGATGTAGCGACACATGCTTCAGGATCCATTATTGACGTTGTGGCAGCAACCCCAGCCCTTAACCCCATGGTGTCGGTTGAGTGGTGTGATGATGGGTTGTTGAGAAGTGATCATGCTTTTATTAAAGTGGCTCTGCCCGACGAGCCCTTCACAGTTTCAGTTGAACCTGAAAGGGGCGAAGCAAGGTGGGGAACAGGCGCTGAATGGGAACAAGCGCTAGAATCGGTAAACCATGCTCTTGCTTTTATTGCGGGTTGGGCAGCAACCATTCTGACGAATGCTGAAATTTTGTCATGGGTGCATAAAGGGTGCAAGAAAAGGGCAAGACTGTACCTACTAAACAAAGCTTGCTGGTGGAGGTCGGTAGTTGTCACGTTAGCAGGGCACTTCTCGGGCATTGTGGTTCTTGCAGGACCCAAAGCCCAGCACCGGGATTTATTTTCTGAGATTCAAAAGCACCTAGACATCAATTGGGATGAAGAAGATGCTCTTTTTGATGACAATGGAACACTGTGCGACATGCAAGCATCTTTGCACAAAGACAGGGTAGCCAAGTACATGAGACTTAGTCAATGTGACAAACAGGCGGCTCAATCATTCCTGACGAAACTACTTAAACCCAAGATCCCGATTCGCACTGGTTTCTTCAACCCTTCAACAGGTGAAAGGCTGGGTGAATATGAAACTATGCTGCACTTGGCAAGGGACGTAGAGACGCGCAGTCTTGCTGCAAATTCAGGAAACCCAGGCTTCAACTCTTGGATTGCTAAGCATTGCAATACACTAAGGAAATTGGCTTTGAAATCATGTGATGTTGAGCCCACATTCTTCATTAAATTTGAGGAACTTCTTGAATTAATCAAGGGCATGACTCTTAACAGGGCCTCTGTGCACTTTCCACGGCGACTGTTCTCGGCATCGTCCACTGAGGGCCATATCTTGACATGGACCCTTGTGAATCTCTTCTTCAACATGGGACTTCTGCCAAGTTCATGGTTTCGAATTATCTCCCCGATCAGAAAGAGGGGGCCAGCAATTGTGACACATACTGCTAATATCAGGCCAATTTCTTACGTTTCTGATTTAGAAGGGGTTTTTGATCTTTGCTGGTTGGACGCTCACAAAACTTTCCTTGAAGAGTATTCTGGATCTGCCCAAGCAGGTGGAAAGTTTGAGGCTTTGCTCATGGCCCTTGGTTTAGTCACTGCTGCGCAAGAACGACGCAAGTTAGGTTTGCAAACGTATATATTAAAGGCCGATCTGCTTCAGGGCTTTGACTTGCTTTGGCGTGATGCAGTGCGAATACATGCTTGGGAGGCTGGGATACAGGGTAAGGGCTGGCTGGTGCTTGATCACTCCCTGTCCAATGACCAGGCGAGAATTCGATTAGGGCCGTTACTCGGACCTTTCTTTTCCTTAGAAGGGGAAGGCATTCGACAGGGAGGGCGTGCAGCTGTTCACCTTTTTGGAGCAGTGGTAAAAGAGTTAAATTCCTTTGTTTCAGAGGCGGTACCTGGTGTCGGTCTGGGCCTCAACAAAGCAGTGGTACGAGCAGCTAACTTAGGTGAACGAAACAAAGCAGACATGATTGAACCTTCGTGGCCTCTCATTCACATGGCATCCTCTAATTTTGACATCCAAGCCACTGAATCAGCAATGCAACAAAAAGTGCCTGGTCAATTTTCAGTGCAGGACGCAACCATTTTACTGGACCTAGTCGCACCTCATAAAATGTTGTGCCTTCAATTTGTTGATGACTGCTTCATCTTGCAGTCAACAGAATGGGGTCTGCAGAAGGTTTGCGATGCTCTGGGGGCTTTCGCTCAACTCTGGAGGCACCGTTTTGCTGGTGGGAGTAAAGCAGCGTCAGTTATGATTGTTGGAGAACATCAGCCTACTTTGCCAGCCATCAACGTTGATGGACATGAGATTAACATTTGCCCGGTTTTTGACATTTTAGGCATTCGTGTCGATCAGCAGCTGTCTTTCCAACCCCTCGTTGAGTTATTGCAGGCAAAGTTTTTGGAAGCTGCACGGTCAGTAGGGACCGGCCTGGACAGCCATGGACTAGGAATTATTTGGCACCTTGAACAATTCCAGGGGCGTGTCATTAATGCTGCTTTGTATGGGGCTGAAGTGTTGGTTTGTCATTCTGATGGTTGGGGAGCCATTGTGCGTAAAATGAACTTGTTACATTACAGAGCGCTCAAGATCATGTTAGGCATTGAACGATTCTCTTTGGGAATTGGTGGATACAGTCGGTTGTTGTCATTAACTGGCTCGTGGAGATTGAGCTCCAAGTTGGCAGTGAGAGTCATCTGCACCCTTGCACGGATGTTAACGCTACCCCCCACAAACCCGATTGCCAAAATAGTAGTCAGTGCATTGGCCTCGACTGAGGAAACTTGGATTAGTGCTGCAAGGAACCTTGCCCTAGGGTTTAACATCCTGATAATACCACAGTGGTCAACATTGCCTTCTGACTGCACCGAACCTTCAGAGAAGAAGAAATTTCTTTTACAATGGAAACAGGAAGTTGTACTTCCAGCAATAAGGTTTGTGGAGGAGGCGTGGAAACAGGACCAGGAGTCAAATAACCTCCATCTTTCATCGGGTCAATTGCGACAGATCATTGGCTGGACACGCCGCATTTATTTTACCCCTTTCCTTAGGAGGAGGTTTCAAGAATGGTTTGTGGCTGCCCTGTCAGGACACCGTTTTGAAATGCCAACGGGTCCACAGGATCTGCGGCGTCAAATTCAGGAGTGACGTGCAAGACTGATAGAATAGTCCACAGCCAGTTGAAGCATTAGCAAATTTCTGTTGACATGAACATCTGTATATAACATCTATCATGGGATATACATGAAACAAACGTAATTCCAAGCTCGTCCAAATTTGGTGTAAGTCGTCCTCCATAGTGAAAATATATCTCACAACGCGCAATTGCACAAGTCTCAGCTGTATCCCGAATTCATACGTAAAGCCTTTGTCTATCATAGCCATCCTCAACAAAATAGCAAACACAAATTAAACCCCGAACTTCTGTGACCCTTTTCGCTGGAAGTGGCCAACACATCAAAAAACAACTTTGATATGCACACACACACACACATGGCTAAGGAGAACCGGACCTCCTCAACTTTGTCTTTCCCCCAACTCTAGTCAAAAGGGATGATATCTGACACAAGTCTTACTTTTATTTATCCCAGGTGGTGCAGGATTTCTTCCATCAACAGTAGCCCTGAAAATAGGTAATCTCAAAAGGAAACTAGTATTCCAACCATCCATTTTTCAGGTGCGAACATGATCGTTTCAGGGAGTGAATCATAAGGACAAATCATGAACATCACGTGAACCACCCCCCAAGACCCGATCCCAAGAAACACGTTCGGCTCATCCAAAGAAATCTCATTCACCGTGGATCCAACGATGATATCCAACCACCAAATCTCCAACAAAGTACCTCATGGATAGTGGAATCATATCAGAAATTTGAAACCTTGTCACTGAAATTGCAGTGGGCTGTTTGAATTATATATATATACGTATGCATGCATATACATGCATATATACATATATACTCATGTGTAGTTGATGGATATATTTACATTTTTTGATATTATACATAAACATTATTCTTTAAATCAGGGATGAACCGTAACTTATGTGCCATGAAACGGTTGTAGTCCCTAATCTCATATTTTTGCACAAGTTGTTTCTGTTCAGTTCCATAGTAAAACACAGTATAGCCCATAGCATCCATGTATGGCAAATTTACCTACATTTATCCTAAAAATCAACCATTCATGTAGGTAAATATACCAGGCAATATTAAATACTTCCACCAATCCAGGTAACACATCTACTCTCCAGCAAGTTGGATCTTCCAACTTGTCACCTTATCCCAAACATCGCCGATTCCGGCTCCACCCAAAACCCTCCCACATTCCATATATATATATATATATTATATTATATAATATATAAATATAATATGTATGTATTATATGGACCCCTTGCGAAAAATCGGAACCAAAATCCACACCGAGTGGCAAAAGGATGGCAAGAAACGCTGGCAGACACGCTGAGCCCGTTTACTAGAGCTTGGCCGTGAAACGCAGCGTATGATTCCATGAAGCGTCATCATGAATGATACAGCAGTACCAATCCATCGTGGATATGGGAATTCCAAGATCCGAGCACCTTGGTGGTGGCGTTTGCCGGTTGGACAATTGGATGATGTTTGAACACCATTTTGGAATCTCACTTGGCAAACCCCGCCATTCTGGCATTCAGATACGCCGAAAAAGCTAATGTTTCAAGAGGGGTATGGAAGTTTTCAAGTCTGATCGGATTTGGCATGTGATTGATGCATAAGGATACCTTGAAAGGTTACAGTTTGTAGGCACTGAGCTTTGTTTGCCTATATTGTCTTTAAAAAAATTATCCCTTAAAACTAAGTTGACATCGGAAAATGGCCTCCATATGGTGGATTTTCCATTGTCATGTTAGTTTTCGGGGGACGGTATACATATTCTATATATAAAGATGAGTAAAAAAAACACTCCTGCTTCAAGCTGCAATTTCGAACTTAGACTTCAACGTCTTCAACATCAAAACCAGCCACCCCCCAATGCAGCAAGCGCATCCCAAACACATCTCAACCCCACAAAGATACTCGGACCCCCACTCAACCAACGATTTGCATCCTGGGTGATAGATACCCTTCCCCCAAAACGATCATAACCCCTGAAAAAAAATGGCAGGTTGAGAGACGATCCTTTCCTTTTTGGGATGGTAACTTTGCAGGGGATATGTGAGTTTTAGGGAGGGTATCTACCACATCACCAACCCAAGAAACAGGGGTCATTATTTTACCACCCCAAACAATGCACGATTAATGGGAAATCCCCTCACGAGAGGCAGGGTCGCCAGGATCATTGGGAGCTGGCGAAAGGGCAAAAATAAAAATGGGAAATCCCCTCAAATTTACCATACATTTGCATTGTTTGATCCCCCCCAAATAGGGGAATTAAATGATCCCTGAAAAAAAGTGTCCAATCAAACCAAGATACCATTGGAAACCAGGCCTGCCAGCCCAATGGCCAAACACACCGCAGGCCGAGAAGAGAGGAACACATCCTCATCTCTCTCGACTGTGTTGACCCGCCCGGCCACAAAAATCCAGAATAAAATAAAAGCCACAAATCCATCCAAAGATTCGTTGATTACTAGGTGATGGTTGAACTAACCCATCTGAAAAATATGCGCAAGTCTTCAAATGGGAGTCATTTCCACAATTTTTGGGGTAAAAAAATCCAACAATATTTGGAACCACCACTCAGTTATGCTTGCAAATACAGAAACACTTACTCCAAAGTTTACATCTCCATTTCAAGGTGGATCCATCAAAGATTTGTTGATTGGAAATTAGAACATGGCAAGTTGAATGCAGCTGATGACCTTGACATTTTGAACTTTGAAGTCTTCAATCCGAAAGTGTTTTTTTCGCACTGCTGCAGATTCCATGTTCTTAACGTATCTTACAATGAAGTCACTGAATATATTCCAACAAACACATGTACCTGTTGAACACATGTACCCGTTGCACAGCCTTTCAATTCAATAATTTCAGTACATACACTTGTTGGCTAATATGGGGGATCCCTCAAATACAAAGGATATCCAGGTGTTCCCGGGCTCACGCTGCCCAGGATCGAAATCCAACTCATCAATGGGACAGGTGGATAAAACCACTACAGCAACGGACGTAAATAACCATCCAAAGGTTGAAATGCCTGACACCACACCTGATCAGCAATCTTGACAAAACAGTTTCAAGATGAAAATTGTTTGTTGTTGTTGTTGTTGTTGTTGTGGTTGTGGTTGTGGTTGTGGTTGTGGTTGGTGGTTGTTGGTTGTTGGTTGTTGGTTGTTGGTTGTTGGTTGTTGGTGTTG
>DF240326.1:96783-121794 GCA_000507305.1 Breviolum minutum Mf 1.05b.01 | reverse complement strand
TTGTTGTTGTTGTTGTTGTGGTGTTGTTGTTGTTGTTGTTGTTGTTGTTGTTGTTGTTGTTGTTGTTGTTGTTGTTGTTGTTGTTGTTGTTGTTGTTGTTGTTGTTGTTGTTGTTGTTGTTGTTGTGTTGTTGAATGTTTGTTTGTTTGTTTGTTTGTTTGTTTGTTTGTTTGTTTGTTTGTTTGTTTGTTTGTTTGGTTGGTTGGTTGGTTGGTTGGTTGGTTGGTTTGTTGGATAGTTGGTTGGATGGATAGTTGGTTGGTTGGTGTGTTGGTGTTGTTGTTGGCATGATCGTTGTTGCATCTTGGATGCAACCAATTCCTCACTCACAAGCCAACTAGGCCATCTACAGATAGTTTAACAATTGATTGGCAAAAAATGGTCACAGTTGTCGACTCAAAGAAAGCGTTCCCTTAACCCAAATGTGGAGTCATCAAGTCATTGAGATGTCAACACGACGCAAGATCTGGAGAACTCCAGGTCCCAACCGCCGAAAAAAGAGAGTTTCAATCTAATGTTAAAGTTTTGCACTGGAAATCACTGGAAAATGTCCCAGGAAAGTAGCAAAATGGTGAATGGTTATAATGTGTATAGTATCTTACTCCAGGTCACTGTCAGTAAACCCCCAAGATACCCAATGTATAACTTATACAGAATACAGCTGTGAAGCTTAACAGCTCGCCAAAAAACAAAATTCCAAAATGATGGTTGGAAGATGATCCGGCTTCCTTTTGGGGCCCGGTCACTTTTCAAGGGTATATACCCCCACGAAAACTAACATGTCCCCTGAAAATTGATGGTTGGAAGATGTAATTTCCTATTGAAATAGTCTCTTTTTAGGGGATATGTTAGTTTTCTATGTTTTCTGGGGAACATTTAAATTCTATAGGACCTCCTGTACCAGTCCTCTCCGGGGTACTTGGCACCTTCCGTGACGCGTCCGAAGGGAAGGACTCGCCAAAGAATGTCACAAATGAAGTTCACGAAGTTGCCGAGGACGAAGGTGAACGCCGACACCAACCTAGGCAGTGTCGAAAACATGTCCATGGCTAGTGGTAGGGTGCTGGTTTCATATCTTGATGGTTGCATTGCTTGTTGTTTCTAGTGTGTGAAGTGTTTTTTTTGCCTGTTGTTGTTGTTGTTGTTGTTGTTGCTGTTGTTGTTGTTGTTGTTGTTGTTGTTGTTGTTGTTGGTCGTGGTGGTGGGTGGTGGTGGCAGCGGTGTTGTTGTAACTGGGTTGTTGTCATGCATCATGAATACCAAATAGTTGCAAAAAACTTGCAGGTATAAAAAAATATATTATAATCTTATCCTAGTATTGGATAGTATAGGCATTTCGTATATTCTTCCGAAAATAGATACGGAAATACATGTATTGTGTACTGTACCTCATTTGTATATACATAATAAATATAATAAAGCATCATATCGTTGTCTTGATATTGTTTCAACGTTTCAACTCTCATTTGCATGATCACAATGCCGCAAATATCCATCAAAAATTGAATGGGACCGAATCCCAACCGACCCCTAGGTAAGTTGCGATGGAGCTATTAGATACTCAGGTTTAACGGTTTAGGGGTCCGTTCAGTGGGTTCTGTTGGAGATTTCTTGGAAAATACAATTGGTGGCTTCAACCGTTTGTTGCTCCCACAGCTTTAGCTTGTGGACCCAACTCCGAGATGTCGGTGCCCATGGCTCTGTCAATGTGTTTTTTCCAACTGGGAAACCCGTGACTTAAAAGAAACAAATACCACAAGAAAACACCACAAGGATTCAGAGATGTTTTAGGTTTTTTTTTCAAATAGGGTTTTGGGATAGATACTAGAGTCCTCCTTAAACATCACAAATAGGTGGATGATCTTCACATTTTCAGTCCCTTTTCGGCCGGCCCGGTGACGGCCTAAAGGGACCCAACACCCCCAACAAATGGGACGCGAACCTCGCCGTCACCCCCAACGAACCTTGATTCGATTCGATCCGATAGGCTTCTCCAAGCAACATCACCTGATAAAAAACCCGAAGCTTCTCGACAGCCCGATGAAGGGTAAACTCCTGCGGCCGTGTTTTTTTGGGGTTGATTGGAATCAGGGCTCCATGTTAGAAGCTCCCATAGAGGGATATTTTTTTCGATTTGTTTCCATCATCTCACTCCACTCTCTTCATGGTTTACCCCGCTGTTTCATGTCACCGGATTTGAACAAAACAAAACAAGAGACATGACACATGATCAAACCTCCACTGGTCACTGTTTAAATTTACATAGTGGCATCCATGAAAAGTTGCATGAGATACAGCAAATACATGCAAATACCCCCTCCTGAAATCGTGCATCGCAGCACAACAAAAATCAAATTTGCACATTTGCTAGTCTATGTTTACAGGAAGGATCAGGGATCCAGAACATGTTGCAGTTTTGGTTTGAATTATCGGGAAGCTCACTTTGTCAAAGTTCCCCTCAAAATATCAGGGAGTCCACTCCGAAATTCTTCTGGTTGGGGACAACGGGTTGCTTTTTTTGGGGGGATAGCCATACCGGCCATGGGTTTTCCATATTCCGGTTCCTGTCGAGCAGCAGTATTTTGGGGGGAAAATCTTGCAGGTCCAAAAACTCCAAAATGGGAAATCTGGGACCCTCGAAATTCCCCCCCCGATTTCCGGGGAAAACTCCTCAACCTTGTCTTTGTCTGACTTGTATGTTTCCTTGGAGATCAGCGTTTGATGATGAAATGTCAGGAAATTCATCGTAGCACTTGATATTGACAGTCCCTACAAATCCAATCACCTTCTGAGAATGATAGTGGAACCCAAACACTCTGCTGAGGAGGTGATTGGACACCCCAATCATCAGCTGAGAATATGACGATTGATGCCTGGGGATTGAAGTTTTGTTTAACTCCGGTTGTTTATCACTTTACACTTGACAACCGTTTCAACGCAGTTTTTTGCGTTGTAAAGGATAGATCATCATCCCCCAAATATCTCCCGTTGCTGCCAGTTTCCTCCACTAATGTACTTCGACAAAGACAAGTTACTAGTTTGTGGTTTCAGCCAACTTCAAAAGTATGGCTCAAATTCGATCATCTCCCTATGGTAACAACAGGTAGTAATATAACAAATGCATACAAATATATACGTACAAATACTGTACCCAACCACCACTTTAGCAAGCATTGTTGGTTTCTCCAAGCATCGCCCGAGTGCTCACTGGTGTTCCATTGCTCAGCCACTTTGATGCTATCCTGAGTGGTTTGTTTGCTCGACCCCATTATGGCTGGATATTCCAGCCAACCCCCTAGTAGCGCGGTAGCATCAATTACGTGGAGGATCATCCCATTTAGTAAGTGGTTAATAACTATGGTTAGTAAGTCCCCTAACTGTGGTTATTCCCTTTCCAAATGGCCTTTTCATGGCTTCTAAATGGGGGTTAGTATCTACTTACTAACTGGGATGATCCTTCAAGTAAGGGAACAAATTTGTTCCATGAGTAGTGTACCTTGAGGAGGTTGCTTAACTGGTCATGACAACCGGCCAATGACTTCACCAGGAAACGAACCCATAGGAACTCCCTGACTTTGTCCATCATCACACCTCATCACTAAAGCACTACCCCAACGAAGTTTGTTTATTCAACCACAATCGTCATGGATGCTTTATTGAGATTATTGTGGTCACCTTAACGATCTTGGATGATTCCAAAAACTTCAAGCAACAAAAAAATCAATCCCAACGCCTATTGCTATTCTTCCCTTCCAAAGATCTACAGTATTTGCACGGACGTTGGGACTTTACCAAAAATTTGCGGAATTGAAACACCAGGACACCACGCTCTTCTCACAAATCCATTATCATCCATGGGACCGGTATAGTTACCTACATTTGGTTGATTTTGATGGTAAATGTTGGTAAATATAGACCATACATGGATCCTATGGGAAATGGTTTTCCCTGTCAATCGTCTGGAGTTCAATTAACAGTCATTTCCTTTCAAGCATCCAAGTGGGCTTCCTCTTCACGTCGAGAACTTGCAAAGACCACTGAAATGCTGGGAATTGTGCTGGAGGCCGCCATGGCGGAAGCGACAACAACGAGCCGAGACACCAGGCGACTTTTGACAAGGCCTTCGTGGGAAAAAATATCCAAAAAAATGAGCCATTGGCTACAGCACCCCGCAAAATTAAGATGTTGAACCTAAAAAAGAGCCCCAATTGAAAACCGAAAATCATCTGATTTTCAAACCTTCAAGGAGTTGTGTTCCGAATGTCAATTTTCCACTGGCGAAAAAACGGTGAGAATTTCTTTTGGTTGGGAACTCATCAACCGAAGGTTTAAGGGTTGACCAGGTTGACCAAAGACATTTAAAGCTCAAAACCTTTGAACATGATTTTCCCTTTCCCCAGGTGGGATATGTTAGTTCCCTGGAGGGTGCATGTTTCTTTGGGGCCCCAAGAATTGGGCCCCAACATCCTGTTTTGAAAAAAAGACATCGGATCTTTTTTTGTGCGAAAAAAATGTGTCCAAAAGTTGGCCTTTTTTTAGATCAAAGTCAGGTGGGTCACAAACCACCAAAGCCTTGCGCTTTTTGTGATGTCTCAAATGATCTTGACATCTTTTTCTAAGCTACAAATGCTATTAAATTCAAGCCAGATCACTTCATCCGTGTAAACAATATATGATGAATGTATCATAACGAAAATATACATACAATACTGTGCTGATATGTCGGAATAATATACACCGTTGTATTACTCTATACTATATCTCTTTATATAGTCCCCATGCACTGTACTACAGTCTCCTGGTTTTCACTTCGGTTCAAAATCAATAAAATCACCCGGGCTACCCCTACGATGCTCCATAGCCACTATGTGCCGTTAACATCTTGTTCAGTTGCAGCATGATCT
This sequence comes from Breviolum minutum Mf 1.05b.01, assembly GCA_000507305.1. Lineage (NCBI taxonomy): Eukaryota > Dinophyceae > Suessiales > Symbiodiniaceae > Breviolum > Breviolum minutum. The sequence continues at coordinate 116,890 of DF240326.1, read as the reverse complement.
GAGGTCAAGATATTGGAGAATATCCAGATCCCTAAGGATCGAAAAAAAACCCTCTGAGAATTTCGTTGATTTTGGTTGGATTTTTGGTTGATTTTGGTTTGATTTTGGTTGGAATTTGGTTTGATTTTGGTTTGATTTTGGTTGATTTTGGTTCGATTTTGGTTCGATTTTGGGTTGATTTGGTTTGATTTTGTTTGATTTTGGTTGATTTGGTTTGATTTTGGTTGATAAAGTCAATGTTTTCAGAAGTTCCTTTATGAACCAATCAACCAACACCTATATGAGCTAAGTCCAAATGTTGACCCGCTAGATGTATGAATTCTTACTAGAATACAAATAAATAGGGTATATACAAACTATACAAATATCTTAAATGCATAAGCTTCATGGTAAAATCCGGCAATCATTGATTGAGATGTATAGATACCTGAGAATTCTGAAAACATCCTTACAAATGGAAAACTAGCTGACTGATAAACTGATAAACTGTCCTCTGGTGGTAAAATTCAGCTTATCCATAATGACAATTCTTATCTCGAACAACCAATGATGGTTCGATAGAAAATGGATGAAGATAAGAAATATCCAAAACAAAGGATGCTTCCTTTACAAAACTCGTCATTTTTTTCCCGATATTTTTCGCGTTGAACCCTTGGGAAAGGGATGTTATTCATACGCCATACCGCCAAATCGTGCTTTGGGCCTTAGATTGACAGATACAATTTCATGTTACACATCTAATCTACACCCCAGAAATCTAACATAGATGCCTTCAAAAATTGCCATTGTTTAAGGGGGAGTTACCTTTTCCAAGGCCCATTATTTTTGGGATATCCAGCCGTTACTTTGCGGGAGTGTACAGTAGCTTTGGTTTGATCAACACAGGCAACAAACGACAACCCAGCAACTGAAATCTGATTCTTGCATTTTGCTACCCCATGGAAAAAAAAAACATGTCCACGTCCGGCCCTCTCAAGATAGGCAAAGGAGGATTGTAGCTCCTGGCGGAGCCGAATTGTAAGCCATCCGGGGTACACTTGTCCCCCTCAAACAACAAAAGCCAGGGTCACTAAAATCCATTTCACATATTATATCCTGAGTCACAGTACACTTTTGTTTCTGTGCGATCCTTCTTTTCAAGGAAACAAATATGAAAACAACACAACAACACTTCAATAAACGAACACTTCAGACATGAAATAGAACATATTGAAAACATATTTGAAACCACCACCTAGGGACCTATAACACCATTCTCTTCAATTGTTTCACTTTGTCATTTTGTTTTTGCTTTTTGTGTTGGACATACTCTTCCTCCCACAAATTTAGGTGTATCTCCCACAATGGGGAGTTTCCATCCTTTCAGCCTTTGAACAATCTTTTTGAAAAAGACGACCTCTCCACTTCGAACCATGATGGGAGAATCCGATTACCCTCCTTGAAACTAACATAGCCCCAAAAAATAAGCCTCCCCAATAGGAAAGTAGTAATTCCAACCATCCATGTTCAGGTGCCACGGTAGTTTTAGGGAGGGTAGCCATCAATCCCACCCAATGCTTTCATCCAGTTGGTAGCCTTGCCCTTGACATCAAGAAGTCCAATCAAGGATTCCATCTGCGAACCGGCGAAAAAAAAGATTGGCGATATGACGGGGGGTCGCTGGGTATACTGATTCATGTGCTTGGTGTTGGTGGGTTTCTTGGTGATGTTGATGTTGATGATGATGATGTTGTTGTTGTTGATGATGATGATGATGATGCTGTATGATGTTGTTGCTCATTACTTCATCCTCCAAGTTATCCGACACTCGGCTTTCTCCATTCGCCGTGACAACCCGTGAACCTCGGATGCGGAAGTATCTGCCACGCTTGCGGAGCTCAAACATTGTAATGCCTCAGCCAAAGGACCGTGAAATTAAAAGGTTACCCTCTTTGTAAACTAACATAGGCATGGAAAATCCATGAAAATCCACCATTTTGATGGTATTTACCAGGAAAGATGGGGATTTACATGGGCTATGTTAGTTTCAGGGAGGGTAACCATTGATTTTCCTACTATATACATGTGGAACTCGCCAGAAGTTTAAAGGTTTTGCCATTGACTGAGTCAAAGGATAGCTTCGTGGAAGATTGATGCAACATCTCTTCATCTGACAACATTGGGGGGGTGACACAAATCTCTTGATAAGGTCCAGTGGGATAATGTCCTGGCCTGAGTTGTTATGATGGAAGGCTTGTTGTAAGGTAAGATTCCTAAGATGCAAATTCCTACCCCCAGCAAGACCAACATGTGACGAAGTTGTAGATGCCTTCATTAAGGTCATCCCACATACAAAGGGCGCCAAGTAAAGGGCGCCAAGTAATTAGTACTGTTGATAGAAGAAATCCTGTTGATATGGTAAATATCCCATTATTTACCAGGGTTTTTAATTCATCCCAGGTGATGCAAGATTTCTTCCATCAACAGTATCTGTATACCGGTAGCTTTCAGAATATCTACAGGTTATAGAAAACATTCAGTTGATCCCCCCCCACTCAGGCTGCAGGCTGAAATTGAAGGTCACTACTGATTCCTTATGCAGAATGTCATCTTCCTGGTTGTCAGCACCCCTTATCCAGTACACCCCCAAGGAAACTCATCATGAAACCCAAAAATGAAGATTTTTGGAAGATAAGATATCTGTTCTCTTTTCAATCCGGTGATTTTCAGGTAAAACATGTTATACCCTCCAGGGAATTAACATATCCCACCTTGGGAAAAGGAAAATCATCTTCAAAATGCCATTTTTGGGGGATATGTTAGTTCCCTGGAGGGTATAGATTTCCGAGTTGTAGATTTTCAGAATTTCAAGTCTCAAACTCCACTCCAGACATCTCCAGACCCCAAACGGCGCTGGGCTGTCGCCACGGCATCTTTCAACTTCGCATTGGGCACCTGTGGGGCTATTGGGGGTCACAGCTTTCCACCGGTTTCCCCTGAAGGGATGCACCAAGGATGCCTAAGGATGAAATCCATGTGGTTATAGCTACTGTACATATGCCTTACGTACTAAATCTGTAATCCTGTTACCTACAGTAAATGTGTTGGCTCGGAAGTCCTTGTATACCTGGCGGAATCGGAATACACCCCTGAAATTTTTCACATGGTTCACTGTGACAAATCAGCCCCTGGAAAAGGAGAGTTCCCTTTTAGAAACCCAAAAATCTCCGGTTAAACACCTTTGAGATGTAATGAAATCTTAACCAACTTTCCAAGTACCTGAAATATGTCATTCACAGTCAATTCAGGTCATTTTTTGGGTAAGGATTCGCTATACCAAACTCCATTTGTTGGGTGGTCATGTCACGTGACGCCACACGCCATAGATCAATGGTTTGATTGGAAACCTTCGGACGTTCTTAATTGATAGGTTTAGACACGTGCCCCATTTACTGAGTCTTCTGTTTTCACCTATCATGTCTATGTGGAACTATCAAATCGCAACAGAACAGAGGCAAAGAGACCTTGGTCATTTTGAGTTGTCATTTTGCCTGCATCCAAGAATCAAATCACTTGTTTGTTGAAACCCCTTGCATGGCTTATATATAATTAGATAACATTTAATGTCATATCATATCTTTCCTTGTGTACTTTATGATGTGTGGCATCCTCCTTTCAAATATCAACCACCTTTGAACCCAACCTTTTCCCACAATTTTTGCCTTTGACCCCCTTTGAAACCACCAAATCCAAATAGAATTTTCAGGCAAAGTTACAGTGATCAGTTGAAACATGAGCTCTTCTCGATTGCTACTGACCACCTGTTGCGATGTTTGGGATGGATGTCTTTTTCTTTTAAACATCAACCTCCTTCGAGAAAGGGACCATCTGTAAAAAGGACACTTCACTCTTCCAACTTTTTCGATTTTTGATGGGGATATGATATATGTTAGTTTTCATGAGGGATTGTTCTCCAGCGAATGATGATCAAATTGGCACCCAGTTCTCCTGTTCGAACCTTCTAATAAGACAAATCATATGGGATTTGTTGTTTCCAATGTTGGGGGGAGGATACACTCAAATATAGCTATCATTATATGTTATATAAATATACACCTTATGATTGAACAAATGTTGAGTCATCCTCCTAACCAGCTGAGCACTCCTGTAAACTAACATAGGTATATGGAAAACCCACCATTTTCGATGGTATTTACCAGGAAGGATTAGGGAATTTCCATGGCTACCTGTTAGTTTACCGGAGGGTTTCAACCCCACAATTTTTTAGATGGAGGTTTTTTTTCCAACCAATGGTTGGAACCGCAATGGGTTTCCCAAAGTTGACCGAGAATCAACGGTACGTAGCTTACGAGGAACAAAGTGGTGGAACAACGCAGTCGTCACTAATAGATCCACATATAGTGAAAACGGCGCCATCAGTGAAACGAATCAGCCAACTGTACCAAGCACTTTGTATCATTTTTTAAAGTTCTCATCCAAAAAACCTTCTAGGAAACATAAAGTCTGTACTACATATTCCCTTCATGCTGGCAGATCTGGCACAAACACAAAGAACCTATATCTTCATATCTTCCCTGGTCTTAATTCCGAATCTTTACTTCTTCACTTCATATTCAGTCTTTAAGTGTCACAATTGCTTGGAAAACATATCCAAAATAATACCAAATAAGACCTACAAAGAAACATGTTGTGCGCGCACAACTTCCATTCAACACAAAAAATCCATGAGAACTTTCCGAAGGTGTAGCTTAAATGGATTTCTGCCTTTGGCCTTCTGATCCTGAACCCACAATGGTGCCACAATTTTCCAAAACGATCTGCGGATTGAATCTCAGGGCTGAGCGCTTCCAAATTTAAAATTTGGAATCTTCTATCGCTCGCTTGGCATATATCAAATGGTTTGAATATGGCATATAGTTGAAAAAATCAACCCTGCATCAGGTATTAAGCGTATTCCACAACATCCTCGCATCACAACATGCAACGGCAGCTGTCTTCCACACTGTGATCATTTTGATGGTGGTTGAACCAACCCATTTAAAAATATGCGCAAGTCAAATTGGATCATACTCCCCATTTTTCAGGGTGAACATGAACAAACATATTTGAAGTTCCACCACCCTAGATCCATCAATTGATGGGTCGACCGTTTTCAGATCCAGCGGCCACCATTGATCGGTTCAACTCATTGCGGAAAGGCTTTGGTATGTCGTCCCGTGGCCAACAACTTTCCATTGGCATCTGTCACGCGAACCTGCACAATTTTCGGCCAGTGATTTTGGAGAGAGAGGTGGTCATCCGGGACCTGATATGCCTGATACTGTTGACCACCTGGGGTGTATAAAAGCCTTGCAAATGATAGGATAAACTACCAACCTCAACTGGTTAGCCGGATTTCTGAACCATCAACAGTAGGACCAAAAGAACAAATAATACAACATCTGATGAGAAAAGGTGGTGCCATGAAACCAGGTTCTTCAAGTCGTGACCTCCATTTGGGACCCAAAAAAAGTGACCTGAAATCAGGGCTGAAGTGACCGATTTGAATTTAAGGAATCAAAAGGTCACTTTGAAGAAGCTGGAATATGTGTTAGTTTCATTTATCTTCTAGCAGAGTCTTCTTGGACTGCTTTACTAGTTGGTGGTTTCAACCCATTTGAAAAATATTAGTCAAATTGGATCATTTCCCCAGGTAAGGGTGAAAATAAAAAATCTTTGAAACCACCAACTAGTTTATGATTCTCAACCGATATCTTATGCAGGGTGGCTTCAACATGGTTGAACTAACGTTCACTTGAACAACAAACAAAACATTGGGATCCCATCTGTCATTGGTGAATCCCATAAATCCCGGGATTCGTAGGGTTTCAAGGTGTCACACCCTATCAACATCCGGATGCTTCATGTATGTCCTTCTCAAGAGCCCATGATATGAGGTGTACTACGTAGTATATCTATTGTATATCTACACTACTGAAGCTATTTTTTTTCCATACATGTCACCCATGTTCTGTCATCATCACCCATAAATATTAGGATGTACAGTCAGAGTTGGTTTGAGATTGGAGCAAATCAAGGCGTTTCCTGCCATTCCCAGGCATCCAAAACCTGGAAAAACTACAGGTCAAATGACAGACTTTCTTGAAAGTTGAAGGCTGAAATTCCTCGTCATGGTGGTGGTCCAGGAAGTTAGGTTATCCTCTGTCAACTTGTAGATTCAGCTGCCGATGAACACCCTCTATGGAGTGTATCCCTCAGTCCCAAATATTAGCAGAAAGCGCAGATGCTTTAAAGGGTCCAACTGATTTAACTGAAATCATACTGTTGATGGAAAAAAATCCGCACAAGTTGATAAGTAGTTTATCCCATTATTTACAGGGTTTTATTCATCCCAGGTAGTGCAGGATTTCTTCCTTCAACAGTACGAAAGAGATAATCATAACTTCATAACCCAAACAGATTCTATCTTCCATGCCCCAGGCACCTCCGTAAATCCTAAGGCACGTCCATATTTGGTAACTTGTCCAATGGCTGTAACCACCTGCCGAAGGGAGGATATGATGAGGAATCGTTTGCGTGGCTTTAAGGAGCAGTGTGTTTGTTGTTGGGTTGTCTGGGTCTTCAAAAACACTGGGAGGCAAACCTACGCAAAGCTTAGCTTAAGCGGAGTGAAAAGTGACTTTGCGGTAGAGAGAGTGTTTTGTTTGGAGCTGCTTAAGCGAGTGTGTACGCAAGGAGTTTTCTTCTACCTAGCACCGATCATGATCAATGCTGTGTGCCCAAAATCTCCACGCCTCTTGGGCAACAAAAATGTGTTTTTTCAGGTATTTCCACGAAAACGCAGCATGCTTGCAGTAAAATCACCCAAGCTGTCTGTACCTTAGTATCCCTTAAATACCTTTGGCCTTTTTGTTCGAGAAAGGATTGGTCAACATAGGCCATAGATTCCCAATGAAGTCTCAAGTCTTTGGGGGAGATCGCTTCACTCAAGACTATGTAAATATGGTAAATCTATATATATATATAATCCCAAGATTTGAAAGGCAAATGAATCAACGTGACCATTTTTGTTGCTCCCTGCCAATATGGATCATTTCTATGACCCCTGATACATCTGTATTGTAGATTTATGTATAGACATGCATGTATTTACATACTTAAACTACATCCTCAAAATTGATCATTGATCATTGAACCTCTATTTTGAATCATCCCCTATCTTTCCTATCCAGCAGCTCATCCACAGCATCACACCAGGCCTCTCCACCCTTAGCAGGCGCCAGAAAGCTTTGACTCATCTCAACGCTCACGCCAGCACGTTGGGCATCCTGAAGGCTCACAAGGGCACAGAAACCCGCTAAAAAAGGAGAAAAATACGCCTGGCTCATGAAGAAGAGATGTCAAATCTTGAATCTCTAAGTTTTTCCCTTGCGAATCTGTGTGACCAAGTGTCTATGACATGTCAACAGTCAACATCTTATCCTAAATTGATCCTTTCCTCATTGTTGCAGCAAACAAGTTACGTAGCTTCCAGGAAGGAATGTGCACTACAATGAACATGTATAGTAACTGTATACTTAGTGTATACACATGCGACACACCAACAGCTCGGCCAGGAATATTTTTTTATCACATATCTCCGCCGCATTCACATGCGCCTTCCACTTTTTTAGGGGTTTGGACAAGGGTGTGGATTCTTAGGTTGTTCGATTCGCATGATGACAACATGTTATCATTAAAGTCTCCTTTGTCAGCAAAGCCATGGTTCCCAGGACATCCACAATCGTTGCCTGAGTGCGGAGGCGTCTCATTTGGAAGAAAACGCGGGACCCACCCCCTTTCAGTACCTGGAGATGATTAAAGAAACACGCACGCAACTAAACTGTCATTTGCCAGCAAACACCACATCTAGTACTACAAAGTAGCAAAAGAATCGGTTGCTTGCATGTTTTGAAGAAGTATCAAATTTCCGGATCATGTGCATTTGGAGAACCGTTTTACATATTTTACACTACGCAACATTTCTGAAATATCCAAAAAAAACATCTTAAACAACTCCGATCTTTCTCATGTACCATTCCCATCGATAATTTTTTGTTCATCATGGCTCCAAACTCCTGTTTCATCTGAGAATGGCCCGTGGCCAATCATCGGCAAAGACCAGGGTGCCAAAATGTGATGCTTGGTCCGTTGCTTGTTGGAAACATAATATGCATGAAGCACTAACACCCCACCGAACAAAGCACAAACTCCCTGAGGAAAAGGTCCTTTTTTTGTTGCATGTCTTTTGTACTCCCTTCGGATTGGAATTGGTTCTATCTCTGGCAAGCGAAGAAATTCCATCTGTTTGATGTCCATCTTCAAGCTGCACATCTATAAGAAGGGGTTAGGCCTGCCATTCATTGAAACATCATCCTGAAAAAAAAACATCAAAGTTCGCTTCATGTGCTTGGAAAGAAACTGGCACAAGTCTTCCCACAATGTGATAGATCTCATCAGTTTGATGTTGCTAGTTTCCACATCTCTGCCGTTGAGCATGGCACCAAAGTCTCAAACCCTCATATTTTTCGAAATCTGAGACACCTACACTTGTTGGTTGGTACTTGATCTTCATTTTTATCCCATTATTTACGACTCGCTTTTGGATACTGTATCCTCCCAAAATGGGATACATGATGCATCCCAATCGAATTGGTGGTTTCAACATTTGAACAAACATTTGTCAAATTGGATCATTTCCCCAGGTAGGGGTGAAAATAAAGTCACTTGAAATTACTTGAAACAACCGCCTAGCAATCCTAGCAACCGGGGCTTGATTGGTTGTTTGAACCAAGGGAACGGTACATCCTCCATGCATGGTGCCATAGGAGTTTTGCATTCCTTCAGTGACCTTCACCTTGCACCTGGGCTGTGGTTGGTTCCCATGAACTGCGAGAATTCCCTTGTTTTTTCGATCCATTGGATGGGACGATTTGTCCCTACATTTTGCCTTCAATTTATTGGAAAATGTAGGTAACATATACCATACATTGTGGATCCTATGAATGGTTTCTGATTTCTGGGTTGTTTAATTGTCCGGGATCAAAAAATGTTTTGGTTTATGAAAAAACACATAACTGCGTGGTATAATTTACTAAACCACCAGGGTTTTGTGATAGCCAAAGTGATATTGATGATTGATGATGTGTTATGACTCATGACACATGATAATGAGTGATGAGTGATACTGAACGATAGCGAGCGATGATGAGTGATGATCACTGGTGGCGACTGATGATGAGCCATGGGTCCATGAGTAATTGGGGGTGGGGTATCTAGAGTTCAATAATGCCACACTGATGTTGGTGTTGACCGACAATGACTTTTGCATTGTCTGAACGCGTCAATGTTGTATGCAAATGTACCCCTGGCAATTTCATATTACATCAAGTCTTTCCACAGTTGTGTTACCATAACAATTTCATAGCTTCTTCAGAATCTATCACAATACAACTATATATAGATACATCGCCACACGTCTACAAAACATATTGCACTCATCAAGATCAAGATGAAACACTTTCCAACATCAGGTTTTTAAGTCGAGGTGTTGTGAACGCAGGTACAGGTTACAGGTCCACAAAAGGATTCATCCATTATGCATTTTTCACTGACGCGTTGTTTATAGATGCTTTTGAAGGAATCCAACATGCATTCACCGTTTCCAAAGGAATGGCAAAGTCTTACCATTGTTCCCCGTTCAAAAAAAACGGTGCATCAATTACAAGATGGGACTACAATTATGATAAGAAAAGGGAACCCAAAAAACACATCCTAAACACGAACTACCCCCTTGTTCCCACTTTAGCATCGTAGTCGGCAGAGTCCAATATAGACATTGATTTATTGCCCATACCATCCATGGGACTGGTATATTTACCTACATGAATGGTTGATTTTTACATCCATGTATGGTATATCCGCCGTCACAAAATGTTTGCACACACGGAGCAAGCAGCAGGTCTTTTCTTGTGGCGTATGCGTTAGGTGGAGAACTGCAAGTCTTCTGTCAATCTTGCCTTGGCCTTGAAAGGCCAAGGCAAGATTCACCAGGGAGAGGCTCCTTTCAGGATCATCTTACCGCTATTCGGACATGGACTAGGATCAAGTCGCTGCGCTGAAGCGCTTCAATGCTGAAGCGCTTACTCAAGTTTCGTCATCTTTGAAGCGCTTCAGCGCAGCAGTGCTGGACCAAAGGGTCCAAGGCCCTCCTCTTCATTTTGCCATCTTCGTTCTGGCGGACTACTTCCAAATCCAATGTGGACGCAGCAAGGTGGATGATTTGCTGCAAAGCTGCCAAATCAATTCGGGGAAGTTCAGGAGCCACTTCCAGAGCCTGAAACATATCCCTTGGCCCTCGCAGGGACAAAGTTTCATGCTCACAAATCAACTTGGAAGCGTGAAAGCGAGCCTTTTGTTGGAACATGGCTGGGTAAGCACTCATTCGCGTTTCTGACCCGACGACGGCTAGAATCTTGCGCTTAGTGCATGTGGCTCGCAAGTTGACGCCTGGAGAACCATCAGCTGAGGACATTCTAGAAGCCATCAGAGATCTGGCAGAAGGGTCAGAAAGAAGACTGCAGGCGTCAACTTGCTGGCCACATGCACTAAGCGCAGTAGGCTCATTTGGTTTTCAAGCCGGGCTGGCACGGAGGCAGGGATTTCGCACAAAGCTGTTCCACTGTTGACTTTCACCACCAAGATCCTCTGTTTTGCACACCCACCCCATTTCTGGCCACAGCGAGCACAAGCCCAAGTGTGGCGGCTTGTGTGAGGTGACTCTAGCAAATACTAGCTGGCTGCACGAGCAGGGAGGAGGCGACACACCTGACAAGAGTAAAGTAGCTGACACTCTAAATTCTCTGCTTTCACCTCAGTGCTCGGCAATTGCGAGACCCAGTCTGATGCCTTTGACACACGTGCCCCAAGCGCACCTGCTTCGAAGAAGAAAATCTTCCAGAACAGCTGAAAATGCAGTTATGGTAAATGTAGGTGAATATACCAGTCCCATGGATGCTATGGCTTGTGACCTTGATTGTGCACCTTGCGTCTCTTTATCCACCAAGGGACTCCACAAAACCATCTTCCACCTTCACGCATTCCATTCCTTAGGGAACCATCAACTCGATCAACTCAACCAAGCTGTGACCCATGTCACAAACCACGAAATCGAGTGGTTTCCTGAAGTAACAAACACATCACGAGTCTCTTCCAATAGGAAGTTTGGCTATATTATGTCCACCCCATCTCAAACAATCCTTAAACATCATCAAAACATGATTGAAACAAAAATAAACATAACATTTCAAATCTTAAGCTCAAAAAAAAGGCTGATAGGAAACACCCTCCCTTTTAAAAGGAGGACCTTTTTTTGTTGCAAAAAACAAAACCCTTTGGTTTGGCAAGAAAACACCGTGTTGGGTTGGTCCAAATAAACTGACCGCCCAGGGAGCCATCAAACCTCTGGTAAACTAAGATAGCGAGCTGCCTGGAATATCCTCGTCAATCAAAAGGAAATACATCGACTCAAGTCAAAGGGTCCATGTTCCAGCCTGCTATCTTAGTTTACCGGACAAAAGGTACAAGTTAAAAAGTCAAATAACACCTCCAACACTACATCTTCAACAGCAAGCCTTTTGTTGCAAGCCAAAAAAGAAGGTGACAAAAAAACTTGAAAAAATCTCATAATATGAGATTACAACCTATATTTCAATAGTGGATTTTCATATATTTTCCATCCAAGTCACCAGTTAGAATGGAATCGAAGCGTTCACCCGTGCTGTGGAACGAACCCAACAAACTCTGTCGTCCCAGCTCTTTGGCACGTGCGATGTATCCCGTCGATGTGGCGAAACGCCGTAGGTTCTTCGACATCCACATGGCGATGGTGATTCCACGGCACCCCTGCAGTTTAACAGCGAGTTTTTTTTCCCCAAAAAAAGTTACCGAAACCCAGAAGGAAAGTATGTAATTATACTCTTCTAACGATCATTTTTTCAGGTGCTATCTTAATTTTTCCGGGGTGTGATATGCTCTTTCTCCCATAATCATGGTTAAAGAAAGTTCACCAAAATAAGCAGGCAAAACATGGTGGCAAAACCTCTCAACATTACCCTGTGAAGAAGGACAATTGTAATCTAGAGACTTTCCGTTCTTTCTTTTTCACCTTGAACCGGCAGCAACCAGGATTTCAAAACGCCTACGAAGACACGTATAACATGGATATTTGCACTGTAATGATCACCTGGTACCCCAAACAACCAGTTTGAAATGGATGTTTGGTGAAACATCCATTTTTCATGTCATGATTTGGAATCATCCAATTGAAATGACCATTTAAAAACTGGTTGTTGTAGAGTTTCAGGCGCCATACATCAACATGAACTCCTCCAAAAAAAAATCGGAGAGACCCACCAAAAACATCGCCGGGTTGACCCGTCGACATTCGGAATACCTTCAACCGCTTGGATGGACAGGGAAGCTTTTGAGGCAATCTTCCTTACCCTCCCTGAAACTGACAGCAAAAGCCACTGAAAATAGGTCATCCCCAAAGGAAATTCATCTTCCAACCATCCATTTTCAGGTGCAAGCTGTTAGTTTTAGGGAGTGTAATCTGTGTTGTTTGAAAAGAAGGTGCTATTTACAAGCTTCATCAATGAGGGTTGGTGCTAGTTACCCTAAGGTTTGTACTTCAACAATCTAAAAACCTCTTTCAAGTTAGTTGAGTCATGTCAATTTACCACTTTCATCAGTATTTTAGGCGAGAACAAAAAACTTGGACCTTGGAATCACGTTGTTCGCTGGTTACCTTTCACTTCCTCACTTCCTGAAAACCACAAAAAACGACTTATGCAAGAGGAAATCTGAAAGAAGCCTTCCAATTGGAGGTGGATTATCTTAATTTTGGGTTGGGTAAATCAAATCTTGAACCTGTCCGAGAACCACCTTTTTTCCACTACGAAGCCAGTGGAAAAGTGGAAAAGTTGAAATGGTGTAGGACCCAAGCACACTAAGAAAAATTGAATGGATGATGGACAGGCGATTCTTTTTGGACTTATATAACATGTTCCATCCCCCTAAACACACCAAAAAACACTCGGAATCACAACGCCACTAGCAAAGGAAGAAACAAAGCCATGGGGTCTTCAGAAGCGAAGACTCAACTGATGAGCTGAAAACCGGATGATTGGGTGGGGGTAACCCGAATTGTTCGGCCACTTCGGCGAACAAAAAAAGGTACCTTGAGTACCAACTGTAACTCACATCTTCATATCTTTAAATAGACTCCTTTGAACATTTGGTGCTTCAAAACCATCAATTGGACCATCAATTCATTTGAATTCCATGGATCTTTTTTCCTCATTGAGACATCATTTTTTGGTGATCTCTTCCAAAACCTGTGATTTTGAATGGTATTTTGAAACCCTGTGATATTTTTGAAACCAATTCCCCATGATATTTTGAAACCTGTGACTTTTTTCCAAAACCCCAATGGCTCTCCAAATCACTGGAGCTCCGCTTCCTAGGAATCCCGGGCAGTTCGCGCTCTTGTTGACTAAAAAAGGTCACCTAAAAAGTCTCGGTCCCCCGGTAAAACACCCCATAAAGTCTGATGGAAAAAAAAGGGCCCAAATTCAAAATTGGTTGGTGGTTTCAACCCGTTTGAACAATATTAGTCAAAATGGGAATCTTCCCCAACTAGGGGTGAAAATAAAAAATATTTGAAACCACCACCTTAGTTTCAAAAATACCCTCCCTGAAACTAACAGAGCACCTGCCAGGAAGACATCCCAAGAGGAAACTAGTCTTCCAGCCATCCATTTTCAGGTGCAAGCTGTTAGTTTCAGGGAGAGCATACCCCAAAAAAAACACAGAGCACCATGCTTTTTGGATCTCCTTTTTTTTGGTATGAATCTACAAATATTCCGAAAAATAGCCCAACATGTCTGAAAAATGCTCAGTGTCAATGTGAACCAAAAAATCCCAGGGGTGTTGACCACAACTCGGCTTTTGGGATGTCTTCAGGCTCAGATTCTTTGCAGAAACTGAGTAACGGTGGGATGCCTCAACATGATCGAAGGAGCCCTCTTACAAATTCATGATGGACAAAACCATGGGGAAAATATATATATATATATATGTGTATACGAACTATTTGGGAAATATATGTGGTTACGCAACTATCTGCACCATCCTATGTATATTAGTAGGAAATCCTAGGAAATCATGGGAAGTCCATGTGCAACAAAAATACCCATCATTTCCGGAGATGGTGCAAGATGTCATCATTCTCGGTGAAACAATCCCCCTACCCCTCAACTCATAGGGACCCCTAACGAGATGAATCATCGCCTGCCAGCTCCACGTGCGTGGCCCACGGCCCACGGGAGGAAACAGAAACTTACGACCTCTTCGTTATTCTTTTGTTTTGTTCAATTCTATATAGCAAGAAACAAGGCAAACATAATCTTGACAGAAATTTGAATTTGAATGTAACATGACAATGGCAAGAAATAGCAACACATAAAAAATAAAAGAGTGACAATTAAATACAATCAGTTTATATCCGATCATCATTGATCCATTCAAATCTTGCTACTAAAATCATGCAAACACAAGTATGTCATCTACATCCCTGGTCATCTGAAAAACTTTCACACTCATCGGAAGTCTCAGTGGCCTCAAAAACCTCTAGCACCACGGGTTGCTTGAGTTCACGTGCTTTTGGTCTTTCCTGACATCTTCAAGATCGATCTTCAGGATTTCAAAAGGTCTATTCTTGATGGGGTATGTCATCCAAAAAGATGGCCCTGAAATCCGCTGGGATCTTCTTTCCAAAACAAATCATTTCTGAGTGGTCACATGCTGTGTTACATGGTGTGCAACTAATTTGGGTCATTCCAAATGTGGGTCTTCAGGGATGGTCTCGCGGAACAACGGTCTGCGAGCATTTGGAGTCAGCCTCATTCCAACATTATCCAACACTATCCAGCATCTTCGACGTGTCACGTGAGATTCATCGAAGTATGACATATATGAAATGTAGTTGGTGGTTTCAACCCATTTGAAAAATATGCTCGTCAAATTGGGTTCATCTTCCCCAGTGCCCCAGGTAGGGGTGAAAATAAAAAACAACTGAACCACCGGTCTAGATATTCTGTGAGAATCCCATCATGAATACCTCCTACGTACAGTAAGGCTTGGTGTTGTTTGGTTGGCACGTTTGGGGTTCAGCGACACTTATTTAGATCTTCAGAATTGAGGTTATGAGAGAGATAATTTGCAACTGTACCATTCGCAAAAAAGTACATATATAGCTGAACTGAACTGTATTCTGTCATTTGCAATATGCAAGTTTGAAAAAAACACCAACATTCCGATGATCAAAGCTATACAACACGGGCTTTGCAAAAGGAAAAAAACATCCTTGACTGAAAAGTCATTCATGAACTCAAATCTGGATGTCCCATGACTTTTGGTTCATCTTTGTAGGCAGCCAACAACCAAACAATGATCTTGTATGACATGGTCTGGTCGGTGAAAAAGGACCACTGGCATAGTTGCGTATCGTTTGGGATGATACAAGTACTCCTCCCAATAACACTGACAAGGTTTACAGGGATCCCTTAGCAAAAATGAAATCATCTTGGTGAGCCGCTGTTCCTGGTTTTGGAGGAGCAACCCCATGTGCAATGAGGTTAACCCTCTGTATGAAACAACCAGTCTGTTTCGATCACAACTCGGTTGATGTTGGCTGTCACGCACCCTTCAGCCCGCCCATCAATCGAACCTCGCCACCACCACAAACCTGTCAACTAATAGCAACAAAAAACACTTGTTCGACTTGAGCATAAAATTGATAGTAAATAAAATAATAATCTAACAGAATACTCACACATCACCATAACAAACACAATGGATGGGATGTTTCTTGATGTCAAAATGGGTTCATCTTCCCCAATTGCCGGGGTGAACATAAAAAAATATTTGAAGTTTCACTACCTAGTATAAAGCATAAATTGGTAAATACATCTATAGTCATAGGAGTCATATATATTGTTTCCAGTTCCATTTCAAAGATTAGAAGATATTTCCAAGAGGAACACGACTATAGTTGGTGGTTTTTCACCAACCCATCTGAAAAATATATCATAGTCAAATTGGATCAGTTCAATCATCATTTCCCCAAGTAAACTCGGGGTAGAAAATGCAAACAAAAAAATATGTGAAGTTTCACCACCAACAACAACTAGTTGGTGGTCGAACCAACCCATCTGAAAAATATGCTCGTCAAATTGGATCATTTCCCCAAAAATCAGGGTGAAAAAATTCAAGAAATATTTGAAACCACCACCAACTTGCCAAAGATTGGACCACCGCCAACTTCCAAAACAAGCCTCCCAAAGCTTCCCAAAAATAGCTCCATCCACTGAAAGGCAATCCATCCTGCCGTGGCACCGTGAACATTTCAACACAAAAGAAAAACCACCCGATTTTTTTGTTGCATCCATTTTGAGCCACGAAAATAAACGGCTGGAACTACCAAAACATTGGTGGTTTGTGTAGATAGATGTTTCTCCCCTTTTCCAATTTGGGGTTTCCATTTTTTTAAGGTTCCAGCAAATAGTTTTTGAAGGGTGTATCTTTTTTTTATTGAAATCCTGGGTTGTTTCAAAGGGGGTCCAAAAAATGTCGTGGGTTTATGTTTCATAATCACCACCATCATTGGGTATCGGAGGTATCATCCCTTGTTGGTTGGCTCCGTTGGGTTCCAAGTACCAGGGCCGTTTAATGCATCCTTCTCCTACGGTGATGGCATGTTTTCGAAGGCAAATGCGGCTTCCCTTTTGGATGTTCCCACGGAATCCTACTGCAAAAAATTCAAAAAAATAGCCAATCCGAAAAAAAAAAAAGAAAAAAAACTCCAATACAACATCTTCCAGCATTTTTGATACACACCCTTTAACCTGACTTTCTACCTCATAGAATCTGAATGATGATGTCAAAGGACTTTGTTGGTAGTGGAGTGGCCGGTGCCCAAACGGTTTCTCCCTGAGATCCGCACATATTTCGCATTTCATTCAAGGCCTTGGAAATCTGATGGAATCTAAGTCCCACCCCAAACTGGTTGAGAAATAAAGCTTGGAAACAACAACCCGACACTGAAATGCAGGTTGAAAAACCAGGATATACAGGACCCTGAAATCATCTGAAACCATGGAAAACTTCTCCTCTTCAACAATGATTTCTGGTTCCGAATTTGGGTTCTTTGGCTGGTGTATCGTCAAACAAGCAACCTGGGCCATAGATGAATCGCCAAAATGCATCCCCAATCAAAAGGGTAAACGTGTTTAGACCATGTAGATCTTGGAAGATCATGACAGTCAAGCAAATTTTAAGGAACTGGTGATGTCAAAAATTAAAAAAAAATATGTGGACCTCTCATGAACAAATTTACTAAACGATCAATGTTGCTGTAACTTTCAGTACTTTTGGACACCATGATATCCTAATTTCTATCTGTGGCTGTGATGAAACCAGCCACTTGATTAAAAACAACTGTGCATGTATATATAATATAGTCTATGTGATAATATGCGTGTATTTGTATTTACTTTTGTGAATACATGTAAATGTATCTTGCATACATATGCTGCATTTAAACAAATTCACACAGCGACACTTCCATCAATGATTGACATCCTATCAACAAAAACGTTGATGTCATCAACTCGCATTGCAGTTGTTCCTCAAAAGCCAGCTATAGTTGGTGGTTGAACCAACCCATCTGAAAAATATGCTCGTCAAATTGGATCATTTCCCCAATCTTTGAACCACCACCAAGATATTCTGTTAGAATCCCATCATGAATACCTCCTACGTACAGTAAGGTTTGGTCTTGTTTTTTCGTTGGCACGTTTGGGGTTCAGCAAAAAAAAACATTTGAAACCACCACCTAGTCAGTTATTTTCACGTCTGATGGGCTCCCCCAACTGTGATCACATGAGTAGTGATGGCCATGCCAGGGGGATCCTGACGGATTTTTGACTGCCCTAAGGATCAGCGATTGGACCCTCCAATGGGTTCGGGTGAATGAACCTGTATTACGCAGGGGTATATAGGTCCTCAAAATGACGCCGGTTTTGAGGGGTCAGGATACTTAGGGTGTTGAAAAAACACAGGCCTACCTGTGGTGATTTGTACCATCACAATACTGTAGATCTTGTGGGGTGTGTCGTTCTCACAGTGTCGGTGCAGCCATCTGCCTAGGTGGATTGGAGTTGGCAGTGAAGCTGCATTTTTGTTCATCTTCACCATCATCAAGTCGACAGTTTGTTCTTGTCAAATTCGCAAAATCCTGTGTGTTTCAAATGTCATGATGTCATGTCATGCATTATTATTGACTTGATGATAGGTAATATAAGCTTATATATAGGTATTAAAATCATCAAAACCACTTCAAGGTTGAAATACTCACTGTCCTGAAATTCGAACCTGAAAATCTATCGTTGCTTGTTGTTTCTATGGTTTTTCCAGGGCATTTCCTGAGACCAAGTCATGACACTTCCCAACTTGAAACTCAGGTCATGCAACGTGGCCCCGTGCCCTTCCCCGTCCTGCCGTTCAACATATCTCTGGAGAATGACCAAAGCTAATCGTAGCCTGGAAGGTGGAGAAACTCTCCAAGGCTACTGAGGCAACGAAAAAAAAAAAAACGACCTTTACATATGAAATACTGGTGGTTTTGATAGGGATCCTTATGTCATGGTGAAGGGAAATAATCCCATTTAACCCCCTTATGTAACTGTGTAGTTAGAATTCCCTATATATAACCCAATCAAATAGGATTTTTTCATGACGCTCATGTGCATCTAAAAGTGTCCATGTTGATGTTGCACTTCTGTATCATGGCTTCAAACAAAAGTAGCGACTAAGTATGTACTCACCGGTCATCAAAGGTGGTGATGGTTCACAAAGCACCTGTAAATGCATTGCCTTTAACAATACCAGTACTGTGATACTGTGACATCATCTGATCTTTTCTTCCACACCTCTTGTTTGCTTAAGTCAAGGATTTTTATGGTCAGCAAAATGAGATACCCTCCAAACTGCACAGCAACATCGTATTTCTTCTGAGAGATATTCCTCTTATGATTACATCGTTAAGTTTCCCCAAAAGAATTGACTAACATATATAAACCAAGAAACATCTTGTGAAACCTCCCATGGTGAAAAAGAAAATCTCCCAGCTTCACGGTTGTTTTGTTGCCTGAAAACCGACCCAACTCGGCAGCCCCAACGCTCCAGCCAAAGCAATGGGTCTGCTAAGTTCATCATCCTCCAGATTCATCCAGGTCTCTTGATTTGAGCCACGAAAAAAAAAAACTCCTACTTTCCATTGAATCCTGGTTGGTGAATAGGGATCCTTATGTCATGGTTTATGAAATAATCCCAATATAACTGGGTAGTATAGTCCGCTATATAACCCAAGCAACCAGTTTTCTTATTTTTCGTGGCTCATTCGCTTCTAAACGGGAGGTACGAAATTACCCATGTGTATGTAAGCTGTATGGATATGGATGATATGGCTTATGGTTACGGGAAAACCCGTCCCCAGAAAATAGCCGGCTATAAGAGGTTCAGGGAATCCTCCATTTTAGGTACATGAATTTCTTGGTGATACAGTAATCTCTAATCACCTACTTGGCAGTATATACCATATCAACTATATTCATTCCCTTTGGGGGATCGTATGCTAAGCTGCAAGGCAAATTGCTGGCCCCCAGAACCTGACAAATCCATGAATTCATGGATGGAATCAACAACACCTATGAGGTTCAAAAGAGCACTTCCTACCCAGTACGGTAGAGACCCATACCCTTCCTGAAACTAATAGGTTATGACTGAAATGTGGAAGAATAATGTCCTTTGAATCATTTTTTTTTATTGGGGTGTAGCTTCAGCAGCCTTTTGCGTGGGGCTGAGCCCTATTCTGACACGCTTATGTGACCACTTCGACGGCAGCAGCAGCAGCAACAACAACAGCAACAGCAACAGCAACAGCAAC